>JBBPJS010000203.1:0-20882 GCA_038088835.1 Singerocomus rubriflavus
GGTGAGATTCGGCGTTTTTTTCTGTCTCGAGCGATATTTATTCTGCGTGTGTGGTCGACCCCTCATCTGATATGTCTCACGTATTCTGTCGCTTGTGAGATTGAGTGTTGTTCGAGGAACAGGAAAATCAAGAGTTTCGGTGTCGTTTTGAATGTCTAATGCGATACTCTCGGGATTGGCTTTTTCTAAAGACTGCATCAGGTCTTAGCTTTCTTTAGACTAGGTGAAGGTCCAACGTCTTGTCTAACTTGTTCGTTGGGGTCGAGCAGTGGATCTGAGGCGCTATTTACATGGCAGGGCGGTTGACACGGACGCTTTCGTAGTACTAGTCGGCCTTAGCGTTCTGTTGGCACCTGTGCTGCCTTTTGTTTCTCTTCTTTGCTCGCTCGTCCTCCTCACCTTCCTTCATTCGACCTCATCGCTCTCCACACGCCGTCAACACTAGTGACCTCGCCCACCTCGATCCACCTCACACTCCGCCACCGTTTACCTCTCCAACGATTCAGACACCATCCTCTCCGTCCTCCATACACGCTTTTGCTCCGATAATATTTGTCCTACTCTAGAACAGCCACATCCAACTTTGTCGTGTAGACCCTTACAAGACCCTCCCAAACGTCAACCGCATCAGTACCAGAGAATATAAAGAACGCTGCTACAAGGAGACCGGCCTGTTGCTCGCTAGCGCCAGCCTGCTCCAACCCCGTCTCTACGAACTCGCTGCTTAGATTTACGTGCTCATGTGCCGCACGAAACAGTCGCATTCTGTCATTGCTCGGTGTGTATCCTTCTAGCCTCGTGTCTCCTGCTCTCTTCCGTCTGCTGATCTTGTCCATTTACTCCAGGAGAATCATCGACTCGGGAAAGTCATGTCTGCCTGTTGACCACTTCTTGGATCTGTCTACCCACCCCAGGAAAGAATTGTGAATAGTAAGCCAAATCAAGACGCTCCACACTTCTCGGCGCGTTTGGCAACGCGAAACCGTTTCAAATCTGAATGGATCTCGTTATGGCCGTTATCTCGAGCTTCCTTTCTACGAGCGAGGTCGCATCGATTCGGCCGAGGTGGTTGCTTCTGCTCTCGACAAATCCAGACTGACCCGTCTCGCGCACAAGGAACGTACCTTCACGTATTTTACCAGTTTTCGTCCGGAGCAGCACCACGGGAGCGAGGCTACTTTAACATCGAAGACCCCTCGTAATATGCGCTCTTAGCCTCCTCGCGGTGTCACCATCTACCCAACGGACCCTTTAGTGACTATGCGGTCGCCATGGACGACGTCCGTGGTGCGATGCACACACTGGATTTTAAGCCAAAGCACCTCACATCCATCTTCACCACCCTCGTTGCTACTCTCCTCTAGAGCAATATTCAATTCACAGAGGCAGATGGCAAAGATGAGTCTGCATCCGTCGCCAATCTGCCTGTCCTCGAGTGTGTCGCACGTCTCTTGGGCGTTAAGTGGGATGACCTCGCGCAGGCGTTGACGAACAAGACCAACTATGTTCGCAAGGAGCTCTATACGGTCCTTCTCGGTGTCGAAGAGAGCCCGATCTGGCGTGATACGTTCATGGACGATCTCTACTTCATCTTGTTTGCTTTCGCATCGAGACAGCAAATGATAAGATCGCCCCTACAAACTATGATCTGGTTCCCACTACCCAGGTCTATTTCCGGTTTTGTTCGACGTCCCCGGTTTTCAGGTGCGCGATGCTTCGGGCACGGGATCGATGATGTTCCAGGGCAAAGCACCACTCATTTCTGCCATGGGCCAAAATAGGTTTGATGAATTTTGCATCAGCCTTGCTGACGAGCTTGTCTAACTTTATGTCCTACGTCACACGTTCAAGGACAGCGTTTGCCATAATGGTCACCTGGTGAGCGATGCCGTTTCACTTGCAGCCATCGCCACCGTGGATGGTGCGGCCTGTTCGGGCTCCTCTGTGGTGCTCAACTGAGCGAACGGAAACCTGGCGGAACGCTCAGCACGTTGAACAAGGCATCTTCGTCGTGCAAATCAGGAAAGGCAAGGGAGGGCAAGGGGGAGGAACTCGTGTTCATGCGTCGTTTGTAGCGAGCGTTAGTCAAGGAACTGAGAACGATGGGAATCTGTTTGGCATTAACCACCCTGCGGGGAGCTACTCGTACGACATTTTGTCGTTTATCGAGGACTCGGATCTAGTTAACTCAGCGTTTGTGTCACTGTTCTGCAACTCGGATGCATTTGTGTCAAAGTTGTTTCAGGTCCTCTGCTCGCTGTTGAGAAGGACTCCAAAGACGAAATTGCAATCGTCCCAGCGCAAGTCTCATCACGGCCGCTTCGTTCCCCCAACATGCATTGGATTGTCAGATGAATCTACACTCCTTTTAGACGGGGGGCATCCACCCCAAATATACACCGTCTGCACGTAACTCAATTACACACTCCGAGATATTGGCCTCTTTTGATTGGACGCACCTTTAAACCATATCCTCCCTCCGCGCCAATGATTCTGACTCACTTGATTCTTTTGACAAACATAGTGTCTAGACGTAGATCAAGTGTTTCCTCATTCCTGAAGTGATTGCTCGTCGGAGTGTGGAATTTGTCACCGACCTGGAGCAGAGTGGCGGTATGTCCTGTTGATGCGTGGCTCGGATGCGGAGCGCATCCGGCAATGTGCGATTTCGAACGGGTGGAAGGAGGGTGCCGATTACATCGTCGGCCATCGATCGATATGATTAGGATATAAACCGTGGAAGACAGGGTTCGAGCGGCTTGGAAGGAACAGAAGCGGTTAGCACCTGGTTCCATGAAAACGACAACAGCCTGAAGACGATACGACGGAGTATACCTACATGGATACACACGGGCAAGATATGGTTGACAAGAGAGTCGGGGTAATCTGTAATCTGTTCATTGTTCGAGTGGGCAGTCGTGGACCGCGATACCAGGTCCCGAATGAGCACATCCAATATGGGCTGCTGCCATCGCCAAACATGGGTGCGCCTGTATACACTGACGCAGAGGATGTTTGGGGGTCGGAGTGGAATAAGGAAGGTGCTCTGGCAAAGTTGCACCCACTGCCATCGAGGAAATACTTGCGAGCAAGTCGCGACGATGGTGGCTCTTCTTTGTCTGGCCATCAGCCCCCTCCTTTGTGCCACACTATATTGGACGGATGATGCGTCTGAATGTCCAGTTGGCGTGGTGGGAGAAAGTAACCATATACTCCTTGATCCTCATGAACGTGCTCGTCATTTCCTACTTTGTCGAATCCGGCTGACTTCTACTACGTCTATCATTCCATTGAGAAAAAAGAAAATTCTGAAGATTATATTCAATGTGTATGGAGCCCTATATCCACATCAATATCATTTTTCTTGTTTATTTCGGACTCTTCTGAATCGCTACAGAAGATGATACGTTGGGATCGCCAGACAGGAGTTGCAGGGAACGAGGAGACACACACACCATTGGTTGTGGTGAGATGGCAAGGGTGTTAAGTTTGCCTTGTACTGACAAGCCATCGATGGTGTTTTTGTAGCAGCATTTGCAGACGAAGCAGTCTATAAAATCGATGAGGCTGGCTGTGTCGTGCCATTAGCTGCTTGTCTCCATGGGCATGGAAAATCCAGACCAGAGTTGGAGGATACCGGCCCCATCGGCGTAGAGGATGGCTGAGCAAAGGTTAGGACAGTTAGGTGCTGACGGAAGCTTACATAATTTGAGGCACCTGTCTGGGAGCATCTGATTGGCGCGGAAATCTCCCGAGTGATTTTGCCAGGCGTGTTTGGCTGGGCATCGCTTACGACGTTGCAGTGGACTCGTGGAGCCAAGAACGAATCACGTCCTCCTGAAACAGTCAACTCAGCAAACGCGACATTCCACCATGGGGCGCGTTCATACTTGCATCCTGCACTGCTCAGGGGGTTTTAGGGTTTAGTGGGTTTGGGCGACAAGGTTAATAAATCGTCTTGGGACTCGTGGTCGGGTGCAAGTCACCCCAGCCAGCGCCAGCCAGTCTGTTTCCTTGCCCAGATACGACGGAGCCTCTTCGATCCCAACGCCTCTCTCCACTCTCGTTCCAGCCCCGTACGGCCCCGCCCCGACTTGTCCCACCCCACCGACGCCCGACTGCTGATTGACGAGATGGATCCACCATCGCAGGGCCTGCCGTACGCCGTACGCCAACAACTCTTCCATTCCTCGCATCTACCTCCCCCTTCTCAGCTCCATCTACTCCCCGTCAATGCGTCCCGCTCCAACGTGAATACCCTACCGCCACTCAACTCGCCCTCCGCCCGGATGTCCCCATATGGTCACCGTCATGCATCTCTGCCTCCCTCGTCTCTCCCGTGGCCCGTAACGATGCACCGCACGTCCAATTCACGCGATGACGCCCTTCCCGCCTCGAGCTCTCTCCATCACGCACAGACCGTGCATTCCTACAACCCACCCGGGCCGAGACCCGCAGAGTCGAGACAAATGAAGCGCGAACAGGCTGCCCCGTCACAGCCTCCACCCCCGCCAGTGCCACCCCCACAACCACCCTCCAAGGAGGCGGACGACAACATGCCCGCCACCTGTGACTTTGTCAAGAAGCTGTACAAGTATGTATGCGCTGTCCGATCTGACTGTTGTCTTATGATCCCCGACCGTCCAGGATGCTCGAGGACCAGTCATTCGCGCACGTCGTCTCATGGGGTCCCAGCGGCGACGCTTCGTCGTCAAGGTAGGCATCGAGTCAGGACGATGACCCACGTCTGACCGCCCTCAGGACATGAACGAGTTTACCAAATCGATTCTCCCGCGCCTCTTCAAGCATTCCAACTTTGCTTCCTTTGTAAACAAGTATGACTTTCACAAGGTGAGCCGATCATGTCTACGATCACTTGCACCCATCGGGCAACGCGTTTTCTTTTTCTGTCCGCTTCGATAATCGTCATGGGATCGAGCCTCCCCCCTACTTCTTTCTTGCAGCGCGGTGACGTAGTAGGTGCGATCTCCGGTCCCCCTTCTTTGGGGGTGGCCTCGTAAAGGGTCTCCTCGCTTCTGTTTTTCTCACAGGCGGCCCGGATCTTCCGTCGACGTCGCGCTGTTGCTGACCGTGTCCTGTCCAGGTCAAGAACACCGACGACGCCCAGTTTGGCGAACACTCGTGGACATTCCGCCATCCCGACTTTCACATCGACCGACGCGATGCTCTCGAAAACATCAAGCGCAAAGTACCTGCGCCATCCAACGTCCCTTCCGCTCCGCCTCTGCTGGCTCACCGGGTCCAGCAACCGCAGGCGAAGTCGAGTCCCTCCACGCCCAGACAACCACCCTCGCTTCACACACAAACGCCCTCCAGAACCAGACCACCGCCCTCCAATCCCAAACGAACACCCTCCAGTCCCAGACAGCCTCCCTTCATGCCCAGTCCGCCGCCCTCCAGACCATGTCCACCGGTCTCCAAAACACCGTTTCTGCGTTGCAGCAGCAGCTCGCGTCGGTACAGGCGCAGAACGACACCCTTTGCGTGCAACTCGGGAGGTCCGAAGAGCCCATGCGCGGTCTGGAGCGCAGTTACCGAGACACCCTCGGCGAGATGGTCAACTTTCAAAAGAACATGGCACAGCAAGACGCGCTGATGCAGGCGTTGATTCAGTACTTCTTGGGACTGGAGGGGGGTGAGTCCCTGCCTCATTGATCTTGTTTTTCTTCCCCCTCCCTTTCTTTCGCTCTCTTCCTACATCACACATGCGCGTGCTGCTATGAACAGTATGCCTGGTCGCCGGTGGGTGCAATAGGTTGTCATATGGACACGATCGGTGCTCGTCTGAATGTATGCGATATGGCATGGTCGTGTGGGTCCATCGGTCTATGCAGTCGTGCTGCGTGGTTGTCGATGTCTTCTCGCTCAGCTCATGGGAACATACACACGCTAGAGTGTGATCCTCGGTCGTAGTTCCCCCCACCGAGCTTCATCGACGCCTGATCCCGAGGCCTCGTTTTGAAAATTTATCCACGATCTATCTCCACTTTTGTGCGCATGTACTAAACCTTGTCTTATCTTGTCAGTCAAACCCAAGGATAGCGTGACAGTGCCAGTTATCGCTGGCCCTTCCTCGGTACCACAACCAAAAACGCCCGTTGTCCCTCCCGCCCCCCCGAACATCGCCCATAGCATGACTCCTAGTACACACCCTCCGCAATCCCTCTTCGGAACAGGCACCGGGAATGCAGTCTCCACAGCAGCCTCGTTCTTTGCTAATTTGCAACCTCAACCCAGTCCTTTTCTGCAACCCTCCCCAGTGAGTTCACCAGCTCCCCCGCCCCCGTTGGCGTCCTCGTCCTCGTTGCTGCAAGCGCTGGGACACACGCAGAATCAGAGCCAAACTAGCCACGGCGCCAGTCAGGCATCGCAAAGTTTGACTCCTCAGGTTCAATTCTTACCTACGCAGGAAACCCAGCGAGTTCTCGGGCTCGGCAAGCACCCCGATCCGAGCGCGATTGCACGTGCAAGTCTCGTGCAGATGAACGAGATGTCGCGACGCGCAGAAAGCGGCTTGTCATTTCGTTTGAGCATGAATGGGAGATCGTCATCATCAAACGGGACAGACGCGACCGCCAACTTGGGTCAAGATGCCCTCGCACGGATATCTCAGATGAATCTGCAGACGCACGATCCTGGGACGTCCGCCGGGGATGAACCGTTTATACTCCCACCAGATGTATGGGAACCGCCTGCGCAGAACACCCACGAAGGGTTGCAGGTGTTTACGCTTGGGCATCTGCTGCCTCGGAGCAATGTCGAGGACAGAAATGGGAATTGGACGTTTCCGGGGGAGGAGGGTGCTGCTGGGTCTGGCTCTGGGTCGACGGTGGCCGGGGGAAACGCTGTTGGTGGTGTGGTTGAAGGGTACGAAAAAGAAGAAAGTCCAGGGCCAGAAGAAGTCGTACAACCGACACCGACGAACCCATCGAACGGATCACCCTCGCCACCTTCCTCTACGCCCTCATCGTCATCGTCAAGTACCGGGAGCCATAAGAAGCTACGCGTGCGTCGGTCTACATTCGTGCCTGGGTGGGCAGTACCACCGCGTGTGTTGCTGGTGGACGACGATGCAGTCAGTCGACGGTTGAGCAGCAAGTTTTTGCAGGTGTTTGGGTGTGCAATCGACGTCGCTGTGGATGGGGTCGGCGCAGTGACCAAGATGAACCTGGAAAAGTACGACCTGGTGTTGATGGTGCGTCTTGATATGCGCGCCTTTGTCGTCGATACCGACTTTTGCTTATAGGACATCGTGATGCCAAAGATGGACGGGATATCTGCCACGTCATTGATCAGGCAGTTTGACCATATGACGCCTATCATCTCGATGACCAGTAATTCGAAACCGAGCGAGATTATGACGTATTATTCGTCTGGGATGAATGATATTCTACCGAAGCCGTTTACAAAGGAGGGCTTGCTCGACATGCTCGAGGTGTGTTTTCTGTCGCTTCGTCCCGGATGCATTCGCGTCTGATGCACCTGATCTCAGAAACACTTGATGCATCTCAAAGTGATTCAACAAATGTCCAAGATACCGAGACCGCCGGTGGGCGTGCCCCCCTTGTCGGACGGGGGATTCAACGAAGCGCTCGCAGTAGGCGCAGCGGCTTCATCCTCGACGATGCCGAGTTATGATGACGACGGACGGGTCAATCCATTGGCGGGCATGGGCCTCTCGGACGAGCGGTATCAAGCCATTCTCAAGGATCTCGTGAGTAACGAGAATCTGATGGGGGTGAATGTGCCCGAAGGGTTTACCACATTTGAGAGCATGGAGGTGGGTCTGGATGTGGGCGTGGGTGTGGGTGAAAAACGAGGCTTGGACGAGGACGCAAGAGAGATGCGGGAAGGTAAACGGGGCCGGTTCGAGGTCCTAGACTGAATCCCCGTCCGTCGTTGGGCCTGATATATTCCCTTCTTCCCCGTCTTGACTGGGCTTGTAAGAAGCGTTCAACGACCGATTCATTTTTTTGCGGATCACAGATCTCCTATTGCGACATGGAGGTTTTTGTTATCCTTGTTGCACATGTACGTGTATACCGGGTGTCAGCGCCGGTTTCTAGTGTGCACCTTTTTGTTCTTCATTCTCGTCTTTGTTTCAATCCATCGTTGTTGGACGGTCATTCTTGTTCTATCATGCAACTCTTCATGCCATTGTCTTGTGTTCTTTTTTTCCCTCATTGTATCTTTCACTCTCTTGTCTTTCCTTCATGTTACCCGTTGAGAGTCGTAAATTACTGTATACGAATTTATGTTGCTGTCGAAAGGCACTCTATGTAAGGTTGATGAGATGTGTTGGCGTGCTTGGTTAATCTCTTCTCATTCGGGGTGGCACCCTCATGGCATCCACTATCAATGAGATCTTGTGAGATGTGTGTAGCGCCTCGTGTCCTCTTGCCCAACACTTCAATTCCAACCTGCATTTCCTCCACTGCAGGATCCGAATCTTCCAGGCAGAAGACGCAAAGCTATTGCACGAACTGAGCATCCCCAACATCGTTGAGCTCCAGTTCTCCCCGCGCGGAACCTACATTTCCACCTGGGAACGTCCCAGTACGTACCAAAACTCACCACACTACAGCCTCGTGTTCGTCTAATCACCCGATGACCGACATTGCATTCCATTTCCCACCTTTAGTCAAGCTCGAGGACGGCGCGCAGCACAAGAACCTCCGCATCTTCTCGCTTTCACCCAAAAGTCACAGGAAAACTGGGATATTCAGTATACTGTCTCGGAATCACATGCCGTTCGCCTTGTCTCGCAAGAAGTGCAGATCTTCCGTCCTGCCGAATGGGGCAAAGGCGTGGTCGACAAACGGAGGGTCGAAGGCGCTTCAATTGTGTCACTCAGTCCGGGTCTTAATCCATCCATCGCGGTTTTTATGGCGGAGAAAAAGGTTAGGACTAGGATTGTCAGGTGTCCACGTCTGATCGACGATCAACAGGGTGCCCCCGCTAGCATCAAGATTTATGGCCTTCTCGCCCTCTCCGGCGTCCCGACGTGTTCAAAGACCTTTTGGTCAACGTTGTCAGCTCAAGTCTCTTATTAGACATGCCTGCCAAGTCGATGCTCTTTGATCAGCGCGTCCGCCCGCTCCATGATTTTGGTTCAGCGCCTCACAATACCATCTCGTTCAATCCCCAAGGCCGTCTCCTCTTCCTCGCTGGATTCGGCAACCTTGCGGGAAAGATCGACGTCTTCGACCGGCGTACCCTCAACAAGGTATGTACCATCGACGCGCCAAATACATCATATTGCTCTTGGTCTCCCGACGGCCGATTCCTTTTGACCGCGACACTATCTCCTCGTTTACGCGTGGACAACGGGATCAAGATCTGGCACGCGAGCGGTCCCCTCGTCCATGTACAAGCTATCGAAGAACTATACCAGGCTGGTTGGCGCCCTACCCCCGTTGATCAAGCGCCCCCCTTTGGACAGACCATCCCACCTGCGCCCCAACCCTCCCCAAGCGTCACTGCTACATTGACCTCCAAGCCTGCGGCCGCCAAGCCAGCAGGTGCCTATCGTCCCCCTGGCGCACGTGGACTTGCTACACCGGCCATTTTCAAGCGCGAAGACGAGGGCGGGGCACCACGGGTACCCACAGGTAGTGGCACACTGAGCGGGAGTGCGACACCGCCTCGGGGCTACAATCGTAGTCCGAATATACCGGGAAGCTTGCCAACCAATGGGACATCTCAGAACGGACATGGACAAGCGGGACGAAGGCTCGTGCCGGGTGCTGCGCCCCGAACGCCGCCACCTACGGACGAACAAGGACTGGGACTGGACAAGAAGCGGAAGAAGGAGAAGAAGAAGGGTGACGGATCGGGCACGGTGACGCCAATCGGAGTTGGGTCCGCGTGGCCGTCGCTGGATGTTCATGACAAACGAACTCTACGCGGCAGCGGCGAATGGTGTCAAGAATGGGGTAGCGGCAGAACCTGCGACGTCTGTGCCACCTACGCCCGGTGCGGAGCACCTAGACCCTATTGCAAGGAAGGCGCGAAATCTGAATAAGAAGCTAAGTGTCGTCTGCTTTCTAGATCGTGTTCCATCTTGTGTGACTGACACGACGATTCGACATCGACAGCTCAAGGCGATCGAGGAGCTCAAAGAGAAGGCCAAACGGGGCGAACGTCTTGAAGCAACGCAACTCAAGAAGATGGAGGGCGAGGCGGACATTCGAAAGGAGCTTGCTAGTCTCAGTGTCATGGGATGATGTCCGTCTACGCGATTATCTGTGCTTGTGAACCTGCCCGCTTCCCTCACTCTAGTACCACCACTCTACGACAAATATGTCATGATTGTCTTACGGACGTGTGATGCCGTTTCCTTCCCTTTCTCGTAAATCTATTGGGTTGTTTACTGGTTACATCGTCGGTGTTAGACATGGCACGGATGGACGCAGCGCAACTACCATACGTGTGTCCAAAACATCCGGCAGTCACTAGTAGAAAGGAACAGAGCAGAATTGTCGTTGCACAGTGAAAACTACAGCGTAAACAGACATATCCACAGGTTGCCTACTCCTACTCCCGTCGCTGTCCTTGTGGCATCACGATTTGAGCAGCCATGGTTTGTTCGAGAGTGTCCAGTCGTCGATGATCTTCCAAAAGTGGGCGACGACTGACTTGTCGACGTGTCTCCGGTGGGGGTCGATCTACGGGAGACAGGGGTGAGGGTGAGCGATGTGCACGGTAAGTTGATAAAATCCACCAAGAGGGAGAAATAGAAAGGGGAGACAAGAGGAAAAAAAGGTACGTACCTTGAGCTCCGTCACATTCCAATCCTTAATCTTGGCATTGGGCGGATCATTGGCCCACGTAAAGTATATGCCCTTGACTGTTCGCAATAAGAACGCCCCAAAAAGCAACATTCAATATCGATCGCACACGCGAGAAATGGGGACACGGGTGTGAAGAGCAACGCAAACGCACCGTGGTGAAACAGAGTGCGCGGTTCGTTCCACTTGTAAGGTCGGAACTGCCACGCTTGACCAGTCGTCATCACACATACGACTCTCTCCCATGCGTCCGCCCCAAATTTCTGCAACGCGTCCGTACTGTCCACAATAAAATATCGCTGGACTGTCCCAGACCCGGTACCGTGGGAGGCCCCAGACGTCCCTGTAGATGATGCGTTGGTGGAAGAAAAGGCAGCGGCGGAAGCAGTGGGTGGGTCACGCCGTCGATCGATATGGAGGAGATCTTCAGCACGGGGGTTACCGGCTGCTGCGGCGCGTTCGCGCGCCGAGGTGGAGGGTTCGAATCTACGTCGACAGAGTAAGGTAAAAAGTAAAATAAAAAAGTGGCGCGGCTTACACGGCGTCTTGCAAGAACCGTTTCACGTTGTACATTGTAATCAGTGCCGTGGGAGACGACGAAATCATGATAATGGGGAACATATTTTCTGTTCACAATAGTTAGGTAGGGGTGGAGACCACGGCGTTTGCACAGGGACGTACTGGCTTTGCGCGCTTGCATGGGAGGACCAGCAGATGGCGTGGATGCGGGAGCGCTCCCCGGTTTGACGTCCCGGAGCTTCTTTAGGCGTTCCGTGAAACTGGCGTGGAGAGCAGAAAAATTCTGGGCGTCTATAGCATCAGCGTCCCGCAGTTTCACAAAATCTACTGAGAAACTAAACAAAAACTAAAGCGTACATTGGGTTTGGTACCTCTTAGGACCGTGTTTCTGTCTCGAAGTTCGACCTCGTTTTGTTTTATTCTCTTGACGACTTCCATGTCTTGTGCATCAGCGACATATCGCCGTTTAGTTGGCGACATGACGTCGGGGGCTTGTGAATAGGATGGATATTTGGGGGTAGTGGAGAGTGTTGTGCTCGTCCCACCTCGACGTGGGGGCGTGCCAGGAGGGGTCGTCGATTCTATCCACATCAAACACAAAAATGAACTATCGACCAGAGCCAAAGTAAATTAGAGGAGAAACTTACCACATGTCATCGGTCGGATTCGTTCCAAATCAGCAATTTTCCCCTCCAACCACTCCACGACACTCTTTCGCTCCGTCACACTCACAAATCCGACGGTCAGTCCGCTTTCGCGGGCTTGTCGCATGTACTCGGCACCAGGGGCATCGCGAAGCAACCAGGCAAGATAGACAGCTTCGAGGGTGTATACGTCGGTCACAGAAGACGGGTTTGAGACGCCCGGTTTGGTATAGCGCGTCGGAGATGATTTTAGGAGGGTAACGGTGGGGCCGAGAGATATGTGCGTCGCTGCGAGGAGAGTCTGAGCGGGTTCGCCATCGCTAAGGTATGTGATGGGCGCCTTGGATTTGATGGCGTGTCGGAGAGCAAGGAGGGGGTCTCCAGTGGAGTCCATATTGTACTGTGTGGATTCCTGGGAATAGTGTAAGTTCGGTGTCGTACTCGTCGTCGGTGGTGGTGTAGTAACTTGTCCTAGCGACTCTGTTCGACCATAATCACGTGATGTGAGACTTTACTGAATCGACGATTGCGGTAGCCCACACCTCCCTAATTTTCCGTTGTTTTGAAACCCCCAAATGCACGCAGCAGAGACCACCAGAATTTGTTGGACGTAAGTAAATACCCTCCAATGAAGTAAATTTACAACAACGAACCGTCTACGAGTACAGGTCCAACTACTGGCGTGCCACTCTTGCGCTCCCTTGGCATGAGCCATATCCATCTCTTCTCCTTAATCTCGAGACCTCTTTTTCCGAAGTATCTTTCGCTTTCAAAGCTCCAGTCGTCGTTTGCTCGCACCCAATGTCCTAGGCCATCACAATACTCTTTCACCTGTGCATTTAACGGTTCGTCCCATCGAGGAAGTGCTGCCATGGCAGTATGGAACTTCTTCTCGAGTCCTGTGTGGAATTTCTGCACCCACCGCATTGCGCCATTCACGTCTGTACCGAGCTCATTCATTATGATCCTCACGATGTTGTGGCTGTCATCTCCGTGGGACTGCTCGAGATTCCAGGAGACGATGTCCTTTGAAAACAATTATATAAGTCTCAGGCGCATTGCTCTTTGTTTACGCACAGTACTGACGTTACCAACACAGAGCATGTCAATGGATGCTACAGTCATCTCCTGAATCGTCGGATGCGAAATGACTTCGTCAGGGATGTCGAGGCCGAGTTCTAGCAGAGCGAACGAAGGCTTCGCCCCAATCGTGTCGCGTCGGACTTCAATATAACTCTTGATATCACGGATGCGGTTCCTGCTTCTGTCGATGGCCTGCAACACGACGGCCTCGAGAAACTCCTCGAATGTCTTGATAAACCTCTTCTGTGATTGCCTGCTTGCGTTCTTTATCGTAAGTTCCCAGAACCTATAGTTGAGCAGATAATTATTTCGGGAATGCAAAAGGGGGCTGATCAGATACATACTGACGAGTCACTTCCCCGCCGATCCATTCGCCCTTTGGTCGTGGCTTATGTGGGTTGCAGAGAGCATTCATTATAATGTCCTTCTGCTTTTGGACCATGGAAGGTTCGGCCATGTCAGAATGCTCATCAATAACAAAGAATAAATTCATCAGATCGCAGACAATTCTAGCGTGCTCTTTTTCTATGGCTCAGAAATCTTTTGGTTACAGGGCACGCAACTGATTACCTTTTCTTGCTTTGGGATATGCCAAACAAGCAAGGCGATCTATCAGACAAGGTGAGTGCGTACATTGGGGTGAGGTCTAGACGCCTCACTGAAATCACAACGATTGAAGGCTTCTTGTGCTTTGGGGTTGAAGGCACCGAAGCTTGCAATCCAGGCAGCAGATTCCTTCTTCACTTCGGCATAGTGTGGGTTGATACGACGATGCCAGGGCCATCTTGCAAGCGTGTTCGGGATAAATATCCTAGTGGGTCCACTATATCCAGCAGCATCTTTCTCGAGGGAAAACTCTTTCTTCGCAATAAAACCACTGACAATGTTTTCATGCCTCCTAGAGATCAGGACAGAAACACTATATGAAGTGAAAAGAACAATTAAGCCTATGAAGGTATTGACAATGTAGAGGTTGGTTTGGGCTTCCATGGTTGGCAGCTTATAATTTAGCTCAGAGATTCTAGAAAGATGGGATATGGAGCACTTGTTCGATGGGCTGCGCATTTTCATTCTGAGCTCTGTCACTTTAAACTTGTCTTATTGGCGTTCCATCAGATTGCACATCATTGGGTCTACCGGTGCGACGTCCCGAATGTTGCATACCATCAACATTGGCCTGATGTTTGTATCTCCCTTGGTAGCCTCGTGGCAGTCTGTCACCGGGAGTGACATACGATGGGTCCATGAAATCCACCAGGTGGCCTTGGGACAGTGCATGATTTAATTGGCTACATGCTCGTCATTTGTTCGCATTCATATCTCATATTTGCAAGGGCGTGCAAGTGACTTTGTTCCAGCATCACTAGCGTGGATGATCACCAGTACTAGCAGTACTCAAGACTGCAACACAAGACGAGCGAGGACACAGCCAATAGGATTTCTTGGGCTCTCTTGACTGTACACGTAGTTTTCAGATCCTACTGACCTTATCATGAGTGGTTGATCACCTAGTTCAAGATGGTCGTGTTTGGGAACAAAATAGCGGACTCGATATCATGGGTCACCGTCTGCAAGAAGTACGTATCAAAGAATAAAAAAAGAAAAAAGTGTCAGCAATTGTAGCAAGTCGAGTTCCAAGTCATGATGGGAATACCACCGTTACGCATCCATACCATACTCGTATCAATCAACAGCTAGACGATCTTAATTCCTAAACCAGTTAGATGTCACCGAAATTGAGATGAGATTGCAGATATGTTAGAGATAAAAGGTAAATAGTGATGTCCAGTAGAGCGTTTGTAAATGACAATGTATAATGAAGTTGACGAATCTCCAACGTGGCAACCTTGACCCTCCGTGTCATGTGATGGGCGGTTCTGAGGCCTCAAGCTTCAAGCGTAATTCCCCTTCCTGCAGACAATCTGGACGTCACTACACAAACGTGAGATTATGAGCAGGTGATGTGGTGCGTGCATCGAGAGGAGAACAAGTGTCCTGGACTAATTACTTCTTGTGACCCTCGCACAGTGCACATCTGGTTCTCAGGCAACTCAAGCACGCTGTACGGCTATGCTCCCCATGTATTCATACCGGATTCCCATCTTACTCGACACGTCGGCGTGTGGAGCCTGACCATATCCGGGCATACTAGAGACTAATGTATTTCAATCAGGATGACGTCTCCGTTTCCACCCTCGGGTGTACACGAACCGTGGAGTAGATATCCTCGAAGCCATCACAAAGTTGAAAGTGGACGTATTCAAGGATGGATGATTTGACAAGCCTGAAGAGGTGGCGGCGTGACTCCCTCGTGAAGTATGGTTAGACCCTTCTGGAGCAAAGGAGTATTGAGACGAGCTACAAAAACCGGTGAGTGTCTTAAGGTTTGTGTGCTCTGCTATGTTATCGCTATTGATGTGAGTCTGGGTCATTTGGTAGTTTAATACAAACCTCTGTATCCAAGCCATTTTCATAGACTCGGAGGGCATTATATTGAACGTGGTGCAGATTTTTGGCGCAAGGTGTGTTGTCAATAACAAGTGTCTATTGTGTTTTCGTACTAAGTTATAACATTAGGCCTACTTTCTTCGCTTCTTCCACAAATTAGATTCCGTCGGTATCAAAAAGACCCATGCCAGGGAAATCGTACGTGACTTGGCCCGATACCATATCCATGTTCAGCTTACACTATGTAGACATCACTGTTGTTCTCCCATTTATACGTATCATGATGGTCATCCCTCCTTCTCCCTACGTGGATATTGTGTACATTTCTCGCTGTAGGAAGTCCCTTCTGAATAACATATTATTCTTGGTTATTGCAGTTTTCCCCTCTGGCGATCGTGAAGGCGAAAAATGTCCATCTCAAGGAGACCATCTAGACCATTCATGCACAGGCGTAGAGCACTAGTGGGTTTGATAGAATCAGGTACTTGACCGAGATGTCAGTGCACGACTAGTAGGAACAAACTATGTACAAGTGAGTTCAAAGTAGCTAATAAAGTTAAATATGAATAGCTCACCTCAGTCGTGTGCAAAGCAATGGACTGAGGTGCTCGAGAACAAAGATATGCAACTCATATACTGTAAAGTGCTATTGTATCAAGCTAAGGGGATAACAGATCAAGTGCAAGATCTGTATTACAATGAACACAGGAAAAGCAGAAAACAAACATACGCGATGTAAATGAACAGATTGTCCATATGGTTCGAGCAATTGTGGCGCATCGACCATATGCGCGCTGGCAATCAGTTGATCCGGTCGCGGTCCGGGCTGCGGGTGCGCTTGCTAATCCAATAGGGTTATTTTCACTTGGTGTTGCATGTCATTGACGTTCATATTCGTTAGATAGCCTTCCTAAACATGGGGGACGCATATCAATGTCAGGTCAAACGGTGGGCACACAAGAAAATCACGGACCACGCATAGTTTTCCAGTGCACGAACAAACTGTTAGAAGTCTCTTCGACTCCAGTCATGGAATACAGCCTCTGGATACTGTTTCTTCAATGCCTGCTCTTCTTCGGTAAGTAGCTCCTCTGCTATGAAGCAGGCGTAGCGTTTATTAGCATAATCCACGAATCACAGGTATCGTGTAAGATTATTCCTAAAGTAACTTGATACACCAAAAATTGCTGCGACCGTTCACCCTCAATGTACGATCTCCCAACCATGCGACACCCTCCACAGAACGTCACCCACATGATCGCACCGCGCCAACGTGGAAGGGTCAAGTCGGGAACTTAGTATCAGTCAGTACATGCGAAGATGCACCTGCCATTCCAACGATCGTATTCAGGCTGTATCTAGAAAGTCAAGGTAATCAAACGAATTTGATGTTTCATATAGAATATGGAAAAGTGATGGCAAGATGCAGAACGCGACTATGATAGCGTTGGAGTTGACGCGGATGAGCCACAGTACTTGAGACCACGACAAGATGGCAATCAATTCCCACGGTTTAGGGGGAGACAGAGATCAAAGGCTCCTCACGTAGTCTCTCCCAAGTCAACCACCAGCAACGCCCTTCATCCTCGCTGATGAATCACCGTTAGCAGATGGCATACATCCCAAAATATTTGCAGCAGCTATACCTACCACTGAAGGCATTTGCCCATGCGGCCTGGCACAATCCTGATACTCTCTGGGGTTGCTTAGAATCGGAAGACGTCTCATTCCTCAACCTGGGAGAGCACTTTCAGGCCTTGCGTAAACTTTTCGCAACCTTGTTGCGTCACGATAAAATCCTTGTGCGGCAGGAGTACCGTGAAATACTGGAGTTATTGAAGACAAGTGACGAGTACAGCGCGGGGGCCTATGTTATTGGTCAGCCTGGTATCGGTGAGACAATATTCCCTAGATCTTGAAAAGTCGATTATGATCTATGTTGTGTTGGCAGGAAAAACATACTTCCTCATGTATGTACTTGTTGAACGCCTCCGCGAGCACAAGCCTGTCGCGTTCCAACTCCCGGATGGCCAACCGTTCTACGTGCTCTTCAATGACACTGTCGCTTTCTATCCTTTTGAAGACGGCCCAAGTCCATTGAAACGTGAACGCGCAAATGATGTGTGGGCTCTATCGGACTCTAGTTCAGAAGTCACTAAACCAGCGATTGTTTTCCATAAAGCCCGTATCCGAGTCATCCAGACAACCTCACCGCGAGCTAAGCGTTGGAAGGAATGGAGCAAACAATATGACGCTCACAGGTGTGTGATGGACATTTGGTCTGGGAAGGAGATCAAGGCCCTCGCGTGAGTAAAATATAGTGGCTCCATCGTAGAAGGATCTAACGAGATAAGCTTAGTTTGTTGACTGGGCGGGATCCCACGAGAATGTCCGATCTTGCGGACAAGTGGGGCGGTGTTCCTCGAACACTGCTGAGTTTTTATTACGAGGAAGACTCAGACATCGAAGAGAGTATGCTTCAAGCGGCTCACAGTGCCGTTATCTCTAGTCCGATGTTCCTGCCATCATTGGTACAACTCGATGTCGAGAAATCAGGTCCATCCTCAATTTTCTTTGTACTGCCGGGTAGAAATTCCACAAATGGTCGCATAAATCGCAGGCATCCCCCAATTGCTTGTGTCCCTACAAAGACCCTCATAGAACTGCTGGGGACAGCTCTCCGGGAACGGGACATAGAGGTCAAGGTTGCGTTCTTCCGGGTTATGGAGGTCTATCCCACAACTCGTCAATCTGCTGGCTCTATCTACGAAGGCTGGATTCATGAAACCTTTTCTAAGGGGAGAGTAGTACAATGCAACTGGCATGTGGAAGATGAAGATTTGGAGTCGTTACCTGCCATTTTACGCATATCAGGTATCCAGACTTGCGGCACTTTGGACGCATTTAAGAATACGGAACCTCCATTTTACTGGACGGCACCCGTGCGCAATTATCCCGGCATCGACGGTGTACTCGTCACTAGCGATGCAATCTTTGCGTTCCAAGTAACTCTCGCTTATCGCCATACTACACCCGAGAAGGGTCTAGAGAATGTACGCAAATTGCAACCAGAGAAATTGAACAACTTGAAATGGCGAATATTGTATGTCGGCCTCAAAGAGGAGCAGATCAAGAAAGCCTCGAAGGAGTATACGAATCTAACCATTGGCACAAAATCAGATCGGATAAAGGTACCTGTCGGGTGGTGTGTTGTGGAACCGGGTATCTCCTGTGTATGCACTCATTCTGAGAGTTTTTCCAAGTTGATCCCTCTGATACTATTTGGACAGGAACCTATTGTCGATGAAGAGCAGGTGATGGAAGTTGACGAATGAAGGTTCGAGTTCAGTAGACCCTACGCAGAAACTTGAAATTGGAATGGCAGTACTCTGTTGTACTTTGTATTCACTCAACTCGTTCTTGTCATTGTCTTGATAGATCATTTGTACGACTCTAATTGTTACAGACCGAAGTCAATTGACACCTTTGGACTTGCCCAACTGAACGTGCAATCAAAAGATCAGCTCCGATGGACATACCAAGTCTTGATGATAGACAAGTCCCTCGAGTTTCTTGCCTATATAATCTTTCCTTGTCATGTACATTGACCCTCTGCCAAGTGCTTACGCAGACGCCAGTGATCTTGCACTCAAAAGATACTCTCTAGTGACCTACATTGTCTACTTGACCACCGAGTTCAAGGGACTTGCAGCACAAGTGTTGGATGTCTTATATGTCAACTCCTCCACTGCTTGCCATGAGACTACCCCACCTTTGTCTCCTCCCGACGCATGCTTGGGGGCCTTCATTTTGGATGTCTCAGGTCAGCGAGTGTAGGTTCAACCCTAACGGTCAGAGCCGATTCGGAAGTCGCTCAAGGACAAAAAATCATGAACTGTGAATAAGAGTGTCAGTTACAACTCTTGAAGATTGGCATCATCGCCCTCGAGGTCCAACCTGAGGAAGTGAGCAACCTGCTGAGAACGAATAACTTAGAGTGTTGTGATGATAGTCGAACAATGAATTTCACATTCTTGTTCTCTAGTGACCCATACTGGTTTGGACGTTAATCCGGTGGTTGTCGTTTCGTTTGGAGAGGAGCTTATGAGAGTCACCTTGCGTGACTCCCTCGGTCCCACTTGGGATGTCCATGAGAACCTATCGTACTGTTCCTGAGCGTACTAAAAGCTACTTCACAATCACCGAGCCCTTTTCCTTCTCACTCCACCTACCACGCAATCTATACCCTTCCTAGTATGGTTTGTTGGGGTCAGTGTGCAAGGCAGAGACGCACTGGAATACCACAAAGTATGTAACTGTTGGTTTCGACAGGCCGAATACAGTAACCAAGGACGCTGACTCATCCAAACACAAATATGCGAGTCATCTGAAACACAAAATGCGCACACTGTAAGCAGAGGGGAAATCTCCTTACTGATTGAAATACAAGTAAACAAGAGAGCAAGTCACTCATTTCCCCCACTTGTGCTGTGTCTGAGTCTGCTGTCATATCACCTAAGCCATCTTTCCACAGTTGTAGCCTTGCTAGAGGTTATGAGCCCTGCTCATGCATCAAATTAACTGCCCTTGCTTATCACTTATGCAATGTCCACTCTATCATCAACCCAGCTGAGTAGACATACTCTGCCATTGCAGCCACCTAATTTGCCAAATATTTCCATGCTCATTAACAGCAGCTCTGAGCCAATTTCATCCACTATAGCAGCACCACTCCAGTCACAATCTATATTGACCCAGCATGCAACCACCAAGCAGATCAATCATATGCCAAAGATTGAAAAGTTATCAGAAGATAATTGAATTATATGGAAGATGTAGATATCAACAGTTCTCAAAGGAAAAGAGGCATGGGAGATGTTATAACATTGTACATTTTCTTTGACACTTTTTCACTTTTCCTTTATCTAATCTTTTGATCTTATCTTATCTTATCTTTTCATCTCATCTCAGATTCTAGCAGGCACATGATGCCTCCTGTTAGGATCTTACCTTCATCACATGACTAGGTTAGCTGACAGGTCACATGATCAATCACATGATCAGGCCTAGATCTATGATGTCATGCCTGCAGGCTGCCTCATGGGCATAGCCTACTTAATCTCTGCAGTCTTCTTTTTATTTCCGTTACTTCTTTTCTTCTCTTCCATTTTGATGCCTTAATGCATTAATTTCCACTTCTTCTTTTTCACACCTTATCTATGATGTCACCTGGTCCATGCACAATGTATAGTAGTATAAATACGGGGTGTATTGCGACTGATCCCCCTCAGTCTAATCCACTTGGATATTCACCTCCTAGCTAGGTTGAGTCCTTAAGGATATTACTCCTCTTCCTCATCATATCTTTTCTACTACC
>JBBPJS010000204.1:0-20881 GCA_038088835.1 Singerocomus rubriflavus
AATACAACAAAACCTATGTGCATTGAAGCTGACGCTTCTGACCTAGCCACAGGTGCTGTTCTATCTCAACAGTGTGAAGATGGACTATGGAGACCTTGTGCTTTTTATTCACATTCCTTCTCAAAAGAAGAATGCAACTATCCAATCTATGATAAGGAGTTGCTGGCTATTATTCAAGCCTTACAGGAATGGCGACACTATTTATTAGGATTACCTCATTTCGACATTTGGACAGATCACAAGAACCTAGAGTTCTGGAAAAAACCACAAGATCTATCTGCAAGACAAGCATGCTGGCATGTCATATTGCTTGAGTACAATTTCACCATTACTTATAAACCCAGTACACAAAATGGTCGAGCCAATACATTGTCACAATGCCCTGATTATGGCAATGCAGCTGAAAAAATCAATACAAACATTACTGTTCTTCCCCCAAAAGTATTTACTCAACAAATTCAACTATCTTCTCCTTTTTATGATGAAGTACATATGGCCACATCAACTATGTGGGATCAAATCCCTTCATCATTCTCTTTCAACACCACATATCAGATGTTTCTCGATCAAAATCAAAAAACCTATGTCCCTACCTCATTACGAAGTAGATGTTTATCCTTATATCACAACTTACCTCTGGCAGGACATGCAGGGCAGGCTCGTACTCTTCATCTTATCACCAGATCGTTCAATTGGCCAGGAATCACTAAAGATGTGAAATAATACATCACAGCATGTCAAGCTTATGCCATTGCAAAAGGGCATCAACATACCTCTGGCATAGCACCTCTGCCACTTCCTGTTGCACAAGCATCTTGGCAAGATATATCTGTCGATTTCGTTTCTGGTAATAAATGGAAAAGATGCTATTTGTGTTATTGTTGATTGGTTCTCCAAAGAAATCATCTTCATTTCTTGCTTGAAAGCAATCTCATCAAAGAATCTAGCTGTGCTTTTCCGAGATTTTGTTTGGTGTTTCCATGGGCTGCCCTCTACTATTGTATCGAATCGTGGCACCCAATTTATCTCCAATTTTACTACTTCCCTCTGTTCCCTTCTTTCTATTTCACAGAAGATTTCTACCGCATACCATCCACAAACTGATGGACAAATGGAACACATCAATCAGGAATTGATTGCCTATTTGCACAAGTTTATTGCAAAAAAACAGAACAATTGGCCTAGCTGGATCACTATGGCTCAATTTCATCATAACAATTCTGTTTCATCTGCGACTGGCAAAACACCTTTTTCTATTATGTGCAATTATGTTCCTCGTCTTGGGTTTGCCAATGGTTTGTCTGGTTTTGCTGGTGAATGTGCTGTGGCACATGGTAAAGTTCAACAGGCTTTGAATGCTACATGTAACTCAATGGCATCGAGAGCTCACATGCCAGTCACTTTTCACCCAAGTGTTGGTGAACAGGTTTGGTTGTCTACTGACCATCTGTAACTCCCTTTTCCCTCACCTAAACTCTCTCAATGTTGGCTGGGTCCATATTGGATTCTTGAGGTATTGCCGAATGTGGTGCATTTGGACTTACCATCTCATATAAAGATACACCCTGTTGTTAATGTTGGAAGGGTTAAGCCTTATGTGGAGCCTCTCCCAGATCAACTGGTCCTATGACCAGATGCTGTGCTGGTCACTGAGGAAGGTGATGAGGAGTATGAAGTGGACCACATTGTCAATTCGAAGATGATGAATGGGTCTCTTCATTATCTGGTTCATTGGAAAGGATGAGACAATTCAGATCATACTTGGGAGCCTGTGGCTCATCTCGATAATGCTCAAGATGCTATTTGACATTTTTATGCACAACGCCCTAGTGCACCCTGGCCTCTCCGTCTCACCGGCATTGATTTTGTGTCACTTTTCTCCCCATATGAAAACTTGACTTGTCTGGAATCCGAGTCTTGAGGGGAGGGAAGTGTTATGAACTTTGTGCTGGACTTGTATAATTTACTCTTTTTCCTTTATCTTATCTTATCTTCTAGCATCACATGACTGATTATCTAATCAGTCTAGACCTATGATGTCATCACTGATGTCATGCCTGCAGAAAACCTTATATTGAGGTCCAGGCTCTTATCTTTTCATTTCTGTCTTGTAAGAGACTTCTTTTCATTTCTGCTTCTTCTCTTCTCTTCTTTTTGATTGCCATCACTTCTATTCCATTTGATGTCCTCATAGTGTGCTTCCTTTTCACACCTTATCTATGACATCACTTGGTCTGTGCACACATCCTTGTAGTATATAAAGGGACTGTCTTTGGCTGTCGTCTCTTAGCCTAATCCATTTGAATACTCGTCCTCTAGTGGGAAGTGAGTCCTAAGGATTACCCTTTTCATTATCCTCTTCACATTGTTCCATTGTCTCAATATCCCAAAGAAAGACTACTTAAGGGTAGAGCCACACCAGTATAGTTCTTGTTCCATAACAGGCATTCCACACAGCATCTCAATGAGGTCTTCTCCAAGTCCACAAACAAGGAGAAATATCTATAAATACAACATCAAATATGATAAGGACAACCAGCAGCATATGCCTATGATGTTCACAGGTATAAAATTGTCTTGAGCTTGCAATAAAACTCTTGAGTCACATGGTGTTATCTTCACAAAGTACTTCTTGATAATGATTGTCTTCCAAGGTGTCTTAACTGGGTTCTGTCTTGACTAAGTCCTGAGTTAGCATGACCACACAGTAATAAATAGAAGGAGGGTAAGAGTGGAGAATGAGACTGCATTCAAGCAATGCCTCACTTCCAGGCAGTTCAAAGACTGGGTGGGCAAATAGCTACTTTTTTACTTGTTGTTCCTTAAACATCACTAGGCCACCAGTTAAGGCAGGGTAGGAGAGGTGAACAAGTGGATTTGGCTGGGGGATAACAGCCCTTGCACAACCCCTTATATACAATATGGGAGAGTGCACAGACCAAGCTGTGACTTACTATCTAGGGTATATGCTATTATTGCTATTGATTACTAAGGTAAAGGGTTTAGTCCATGAGTAAAAGGTTAGGTAGCCTCATGCATCAGAATGGAAGAAGCAGACATGAGGTGCAGGGTTTAATGTAGAGGGAAAGATCAATCACAAGATGTGAAAGATTAGAAATAGTGATCATAGCAGAGATCATCAAGATCCTGCAGGGTCATGATTTAAATAATCAATCTAAATGAGATTCATACTGATCAGGAAGGTGCAGAGATTAAAGGAATGGAAGATGCATCTCAAGCATGCACCAACCATGAGGGTGTGGAGAGATCTAAAATGATCAGTATGATGTCATGAGTGTTGTGAAGGATGTGAAGAGAGTGAAGGTGTGAAGATGTGACAGGTGAAGGCGTGATGTGTGAAGGGAAGGAATAGTCACATGATCAGGGAAGTCATGTGACCTGAAGGTCATGTGATCATGAGAAGTGCAACCAGTGCACTAGGAAAGTTGTGCCCATGTGCTAACACAAAGTATATAGGGAGAGTCATGCACACACTTGCTAACACAAAGTACAAGGTGTGATGGTGATGTCATAACAAGGAGGCAGTAGAGGAGCTGATGAGAGTGGAGGCCTCTGTCTCATTGGAAGATAGGTTTCTAAGATATTCATTCAGCCCATTAAGGAACTTGCCAAATTCCATTTGATAGGCCATCTCCAGAAGGGAGTTTTTTCAAGGGATACTATGATGGATCCCATAATGGATATAAGAAACACATACATGGCATTGGAGTTGTCATGGGTGTGAGTGGTACCAGTGTGTAGGTGTTGAAGGGCCAGGAAGGCCATGTATAGAGACTGCAAGGGTGATCCCATGTTAAGGTGGGCCTCAATGGGTATGGAAAGTCAAGCATCTTGGGTGAATGCTCATACACAGAGGGTATAATTGACATCATGCCTGCCATTTCACATCCTATGGATATAAATAGGTAAGTCTACTGAGAGCACTCTGCTTTATGAAGGAGAGTTAAAAGCATGATTAAAAGAAGGGTCTGTTTCCTTCTTATGAGAGGAGATGATGGTTGAAGATGAAGGGTTCATTGCAGAAGAAAAATGTAATGACGATGTATCAACATCCTGTCCAGGTTGGGGTAATTTCTGGTGTGGTTGGAGGATGGGGGTAGAGACATCAAAGCCAATGGTGGAGTTGTCAGTGATAGAGGGAGTAAGGGACATAAATGCAAGTTTGCAGGCAAGGGTATAGAAAGCAATGGTGGGACAAGAGGAGGAGTTTAGAAACAGTATCATTTTTTATAGTCTGAGAGAAGGAGGGGTGTGTGAGTCATATCTTTTTCTGAAACCCATGAGTCTTCTTCAGGTGGGTATCTCTTCCATTGTATTAGGAAGGAGCAGGAGGATGGAGCTCTGCAATGTCATATGATCTTTTCTATTTCATATTCCTTCTCTTCATTTATTAGTTCTGTGGGAGGTAATATGGGCAAAGTGCCATTATTTCTGTATGGGGAAAGTAGGGAAGCATGGAAGACTGGATGAATTTTCAAAGTCTTTGATAGTCTGAGTTTGAATGCTACCAGGAATATCATGTCAGTGATTATAAAGGGTCCTTCCCTTTTCTGTGCAAACTTTGGGTTTGCAACCTGTCACTTAAGGTTAGTGGCTTTCAGCCATACTTTTTGTCCTTTTTTGAACAGGATGTATCAGGTGGTTTTTCTAAATTGCATCCTCATTCTGTGTCATATCCCATGTTTCAAGTCAACTCCAGTACTTCTGTACCATCTCCATTGTACCTCTGATCCATCTCTCCTCCATTCTCCTGTACCTACTCTGTTCGGACTTGTACTTAGTGTTCCTCCCTGACTCTGTTTCTGTTACATTCTTCTATATCACTCATACCTTACATTCTGTTTCTCACTTAGTTAAAACTCCAATACTGGTGCTCACTTAGAAGCACAGCTCTGAGGCTGCACTCCAGCATAGTTTTACCTTTGACCCCTCTGGTACATACTATAACCTGACTCTGTACTTAGTCATCCGAGTTCCTCCATATATAAACTCCATAGTTACATCTTGTACACTTCAGTTTGAATATCAACATAACCTGATGCTCTTCCCACTTGTTCTCTAAAGTCATTAACCAACTTCTTCTATTACCCCCTCTGACCTCTGACCCTTTGTAAATTCGGAACAACTGGATTCTGTGCAAGAGCACACCATATAAGATGAAGCCAAGTCCTGTCTGAACCCCTCAACTTCAGACCTTCAAAGTTCCTCTCAGAGCAGCATCCAAATAAGTTTAACAGTATATTCAAACTCACTCTTGCATTGAATCATTACTCATAACTATCAATCCTGCTCAAGTTATCAGATCATGCACTAGAGTGATTGCCAATCCTCCACCCTCTCCTTGATTCAACCCTCTCCATGCCTTCAACAGCAATCACTAAGGCCCTGAATTTGTAGAACAGTTTCATAGCTTCTCTACTCATCAAAATGCTCTGTCTGCCTTCATATATGCATCTTCGCAGACTCTGACTCCTCAAGTGTGCATACAGAAGCTAGATGATGATGAAGAACCTCCCACAAACCCATCTTTCCATACTCCCAGTAACTGAGGCAACCCTGGGGGTCCAAATCAGCCTGGAGAAAATCCCTCCGATGGCTTGGACATCTCAAAGAACAACCTCAACCCTGACTCCTCTGATGACAAGAAATGCATTTCTTGAGATGCACTAGCCAGTCTGGCTAGTGCCATCCAAGCCCTCACATGTTCCTTACAAAAGAAATCCTCTGAATCCTCACAACGAATCAAAGTTTAAGAACTGAATCAGTTTGATAAAACAGACCCCTGCAAACTCTAGATCTTTCTTGTCCAATGTGAGCTCAATTTTCAAGATCGCCCCAAGGCTTTTGCCTCTGACCATGCCAAAGTCACATTTACCCAGTTGTACCTGAAGGGTATGGCACTAGAATGGTTTGAATCAGATCTTCTCCAGATGGAAGATCTGGCACTCCATTCTTTGTGGATGGACAATTATAGGGAGTTCATTCTGAAGTTATAGATAAACTTTGGACCACATAATCTGGTCAGAGATGCAAAGCATCAGCTGGACCACCTATCAATGAAGGATGTCCAGCACATCAATAAGTATGTCATCAAGTTTAATAGAATTGCCTTCCAAGTCTAGAATTACTGTTACATGTTGCTTTGGGCAAAACAGCACATAGCCCTTGTGACAAAGCTGTGGTCAATGGTTTATACAAAGGGTTTTGGAGGGTGTAGCATATGGCACTCTGACTAGTGGTTTGCCTAGTTGCAAGGACTGAGGCATGCAGTGATAAAGGGGCAGCAACTAGATTGCTGGGGATACCATATATGAGGTAGTACAAGGGAGACAAAAGCTAAAGTATTGTATGAGTATATATGGGTATATATAGGCGTGCATGTCATGCATGGACCATACTTTAGGGTAGGTGTGAGAATACCCCAAGATATTGATAGCCTATGGCATAAGGTGAGCAGTCCAAGACTATGGTAACCTGTAGCATAATGAGAGCAACCCATAGTATCAGTGACCAATAGCATAAACTGAGAAATGATAAGGCAATGGAAAGGGAATGCTAACAAATTGGAAACCATGCTGTGCATGAAAACAAAAAGCAGAAGACAAAGCATAGCTGTGGCATGGGAATGTGAAGGGTGAGTCAGCATTCAATTGTAAGAGAGTAAGGTGGCACGTAGCATGCTGCATAGACTTTGGTAGCATAGCAAGACATAGAGAAGGAAAATTGTAACATTACCCCTCTTGTAGACTGTGAGTGGCCATATGAGTCTTCTATGCCCAACTGTAAGAGGAGGATTCATTGATGGGCAATCCCATCATGTTGCTGTATGCAACATTGTTGTAGATGTCATTGCTGTAGTCTAGGATTTCTGTTGCAGAACTGAAGAGTTCCGTCTACCCAACCACAACCTAATCAACCTGGCAGATGATCAGGGATCAATACGATGAGTCCAATATGAGATGACATTTGGAAAGAGAGAATGCTGGACAGCTGAGAGGGGAATCAGATAAGAGAGAGGACTGATGTGGGGGGACTTCCTATAATGAGATCTCCAGGACTACTCTTGCAAGTCCTTGATAGTATTATACTTTTGCAATGATACTTTGTCTTCCTCCTAACACTATAACCTAATGTTGATAGCATAATCATGTTCGGCTCTTGGGGCGAGGGTTCCAAGCCTTGGGTAATTGCATGACTATTACCAGGTTGTCATCCTTGAAAGCAAAGGTGGGGCCACTGTAGATATGGGAGTCTATTTGGTACATTGACCTCCATGTATGTCCCAACTAGAATGCTGTGTTACTAGTGGCTTAAGTTATAGATACGAGTTTCTATAATAAGATAAGATCCACATGGCAATGAGGGCCTCTTGAGATCGCAGGTATAATATCAGTAGTCAGAACAATGAGGGACTACATCACATGATCTTTGATAGTTTCTGGGTTTAGTGCTTGATACAATGAATGTCTTCCATACTTGCATTGGTTCTGGGTTCTGAACTAGTCGAGGTATGAGCTTGCTCTCTGGCCTTGTGTTGGCAGTTCAATACTAAGAGGACTGATGATGGAATGATAGAGGGGAGGATGAAGGATTGGCTTTATCTCCAGATGTGCCTCACTCCTAGGGATCCAATGAAGGACCAGTAGGTAAATAGCTGTCCTTTACTTAGTCTTAACTTCACTAGGCCACCATGAAGGGCAGGGTAGGAGAGATAACAAGTGGATTAGGCTGAGGGAACAGCCTGTACTCATAACCCCTTATATACATTACAAGATAGTGCACAGACCGTGCTGTACACTAGAGTCTAGGGTATACATGATTAGTGCTATTGGCTATATGATATGAAGGGAAGAGTCCATAAGGTAAACATTAGGCATTCATATGGAGTGGGAAGATGATGTTACGAATTGTGTACAATACTTAGTACTATGACTGCATGCATGCATTGCACGAGTACTTCTTATGACCTTCCCTGATCATGTGATCTCATTCGTTTCTTCACATTTTCACATCTTCACCCTGTCACATCTTCACATCTCACATTCCTCTTTACTCTCTTCATAAACTCACACTGATCAATCTTTCATTCCGATCTCGATTCCTTTCCTTTATCTTTGCCCTTACCCTCTGATCAGTATGATCATACACGAACCCTGCAAGATCCTAGATGGATCTCTGCTATGATCTCTCTCTGATCAGTCACATCTTGTGATCGATCATTCCCTCAACTTTAGTCCCTGCATTTTCATCTCTGTTTCTTCCATTCTATGATGAGATGCCTAGTGTTCTCCTCATGGACTCTTCCCTTTTATCTTACCATCCAATAGCATTAATCATGTATACCCTAGACCCATGTCACAGCTTGGTCTGTGCACATTCCTATAACATATATAAGGGGTTATGAGTACAGGCTGTTTCCCCAGCCTAATCCACTTGTTACCTCTTCTATCCTGCCCTTAGTGGTGGCCTAGTGAAGTTAAGACTAAGTAAAGAACAGCTATTCGCCTACCGGCTCTTCATTGAGTCCCTAGGAGTGAGGCATGTCTGGAGATAAAGCCAATCCCTCATCCTCCCCTCTTATTGTTCCATTGTTAGTCCCTCTTGTAACTGAACCACCAACGCAAGGCCAGAGAGCCAACTCATACCTCGTCTAGTTCAGAACCCAGAACCTATGAAAGTACGAAACTCATTCATTGGAAGACATCAAATCAGAAACTATCAAAGATCACATGACGTACTCCTCTATCGTACCAAGTACTGATGTTATACCTGCGATTCTGAGAGGCTATCATTGCCATGGGGATCTTATCTTATTATAAGAACGTATACAGATATTTAAGCCACTAGTGACACAACGTCCTAGCTGGAACATACATTGAGGGTCATCATACCAGAACAGACCTCACATATCTATGGTGACACTGGCTTCATTCTTAAGAATGGCAACCTGGTAACAGCCATGCAATTACCCAAGGCTTGGAACCCTCGCCCCAAGAGCCAAACACGATTATGCTACACATATTAGGTTGTAGTGTTAGGAGGAAGACAGAACCCTAGTGCAATAGTCTAGTGGTTATCAAGGACTTGCAAGAGTAGTCCTGGAGATCTCATTGTAGAACGTCCCCCTACCTCGGTCCTATCATCTTATCCAATTCCCCTCTCAGCTGTCTAGCACTCTACACTTCTGGATAATATCTCATACAGATTCATCGTTTGATCCCTGGTCATCCACCAGGTTGGTTAGGTTGTGGTTGGGTAGATGGAACTCTTTGATTCTGCAACAGATGAAGAGTGGATATGAATGCAGGGAAGTATTGTAGAATGGAAGATCAATCACAAAGTGTGACTGATCAGAGAAGGGATCGTGGCAGAGATCCATCTAGGATCTTGCAGGGTTTGTGATCGAGATGCAATCTCGATTGGTGATTGTACTGATTGAATGGTAAGGGCGAAGATGAAGGGAAGGGATCAAGATTGGAATGGAAGATTGATTGGTGAGGTCATGACAATGTGAAGGAAGAGGAAGTGATGATGTGAAGATGTGACAGGGTGCAGAGGTGAAGATGTGAAGGAAATAAGAGAGGTCACATGATCAGGGATGAGTCATGAATAGTACTCATGCATGCAAGCAAGCAGTCATTGTACTGTTGTACTGTTGTATTGTTAAGTATCATACACAATTCGTAACAATTTTCTTGTGCTTGGCAGAGGTATTGATGAAATGGGGTGGCAGTGGTGGGATGTGCAGTGGTGGAGTGTGATGGCTGGGATGAGTATGCCTTCATTGTCATTGAGTGTGATGAACAGGGGAGTTGCAGATGGACAACAGGCTAGAGGTATCATGGGATAAAGTAGATGAGGATGTGGGGGAGCAGGTGGTGGTGCAATCCACAGAGAGTATGGTGGCCTGCCAGAGCATGCACTATTCCTGTGAGTGGCCAGGGCACCACAACATGCAGAAGGGGCATTGATATACTGGGCAGTTGACACAGATGTGGCCAAGGTGATGGCATTGGAAGCACACCTCATTGTAGTGAGGGTGTGATGGGGGAAGGACCATGTGTCTGTTATGACATCATATTTCACCACTGGTACTTTGTGTTAGCCAGTGTGTGCATGACTCTTCCAATGTACTTTGTGTTAGTGTTGGGCATGACACCTTATGATCACATGACCTTTGGGTCACATGACTTCCCTTTTCCTGATCATGTGACTACTCCATTCCTTCACACATCACATCTTCACCTATCATGTGCATTATATCTTCACTCTCTCTATCTCTTTACAACATTCACAAACTCACACCAATCATCTAGATTCTCTCCCACATCCTCAAGGCTACCATGCCTTCCTCATTTCCACCCTTACCTTCTGATCAGTATGATCTCTTATTGAGATAACAATCTTGATCATGACTCTGCAGAATCTTGATAATCTTTGCCATAATCCTCATTTTGATCTTTTACATCTTGTGATCAATCTTCCATTCTATAGTAAGCCCTGCAGTCTCATGTCCGCTTCTTCCATTCTTGATGTATGAGGCTGCCTAACCTTTTACTCATGGACTAGACTCTTTACCTTATCTACCAATAGCACTAATAGTGTATACCCTAGATAGTCAGACACAGCTTTGTCTGTGCACCCTTATGTACTGTATATAAGGGGTTGTGCAAGGGCTGTTATCCCCCAGCCAAATCCACTTGTTCACCTCTCCTACTCTGCCTGCAAAGGTGGCCTAGTAATGTTTAAAAAACAGCAAGTAAAAGAGTAGCTATTCACCCACCCAGTCTTTGGACTGCCTGGGAGTAAGGCATTGCTCAGATGCAGTCTCGCCACTCCTCCTCTCCTTATCTTTATTCTGTGTGGTCATATAAACTCAAGACATGGTTAAAACAATGTTACAGTCAAGATAACTCATAGCAACATTCTTTGTGAAGTATCACCCATCTTTGTGAGGGCCCTAACCCAATGTAGTAAACCCACGTGACTCAAGATATTAATGCAATGTCAAGACGATGTTATACCTGCGGGTCCTAGAGGCATATGCTGCTGTGGTCCCTTATCATATTAATGATCTAGTATTTATAGTTATTTCTTCTTGCCTGCAGGCTTGGAGATGATCTCATTGGATGCTGTGTGGTACACCCTAAGATGGGGTGGCATCCCTGACCAGCTTTCAATGTTGGCAACCTGGAGATAGCCATGCGATTATATAAGACCTGGACTTCTTGCCCCAAGGGTCATCAACGATTATGCCAGACTCTTAGGTGCTGGTATTAGGAGGATGTGTGCACAGTGCAATAGTCCATTGCAATACTGACAATGCAATAGTTCATCAAGGTGTTGATAATCACCCTTTCCTCACTTCTGTTCCCCTCTTCACTGTTTAGCATTCTTCCCTTCATGACTGCCCAAGGATTCTCTTGGTGATGTCAGATCACCTGATGGGTTATAGGTGATGGATGATAGGCAGGGTTATAGTGTTTCTCTGGTCACTCAACAGCATCCTTGGGCTCCAGTCCAGTATGTTTCCAGTTATTTAACAATCATCATCTCATCGAAAGTCAGCAGCTCACTGGGGAGTTGAGAGGGAGAGGACATATTAGGTTTTTCCCCTTAAGCTGCAGTCAGGTTCCATAGGTACTTGTTGAGGTTATCAAGGAATTCGCTGAACTCCATTTGATACACCATTTCTATGAGGGAGTTCTCAAGCATGACAGTGATAAAACTCATGACTGAGGTAAGGAAAGTGCACATGGCATTGGTGTTATCATGGATGCAGGTAGTGCCCATGCATAGCTGTTGGAGTGCAAGGAAGGTGGTGTACAGAGATTGGAGAGGGGATTCTATATCGAGGTGGACCTTGATGGGAATGGAGAGACATGCATCTTAAGTGAAAGCTCTGATGCAGAGGGCATAGTTGACATCGTGGTGACCCTGTTGCATTCTGTGGGCATAGAGAGGTAAGTCTATTGAGAGTATTCCAGTTTGTGGAGAAGAGTCAATAGTAGGATTAACAGAAGGGTTTGTTGTCTCCTCATATGAGGAGATGAGGGTCAAAGATGTAAAGTCCATTGAAAAAGAAAAATGTAATGATAACATATCAGCATCCTCTTCAAGTTGGGATATCTCCTGGTGTGGGCAGATGATTGGGGTTGAGACATCAGTGTTGATGAGATGGTTGGGGGTAAGCAACATAAGAGTGTGGCAGCAGGTGAGAGAGTAGAATGTATTGAGATCCTAAATCATGGTTTGGGGTTTCAAAGACAGTGTTGTCTTTTATAATTCAGAAGGAGCTGTTGGGCATGAGACAGGTCCTTCTCTGAGACCCATGAATCATCCTCTAAGCTATACCCTTTCCATTGAATCAGGAATGAGTGGGATGATGGGGTTCTACAGTGTTGCTTAATTTGTTTGATTTCATATTTCTTCTCTTCATCTATCAATTCTGGAATAGGAGGTGTGGGCATTGTTTTATCAGTTCTATATGAGGAAAGAAGGGATGTGTGGAAGACTGGGTGGATCTTCCATGTTTTTGGCAGTTGCAACTTGAATGCAACAAGAAAGATCACTTTGGTAACTATAAATGAACCCTCACATTTTTGTGCAAATTTGGAGTCTGACATCTGTCATTTCAAGTTAGTGGCCTCTAGCCATACTTGGTTCCCTTTCTAGAAGGGTTTGTAGCTGTGACTGTTCCAGTTTTGCATTCTCATGCATGCTAGGTCATGGGAGGCGTTTGCCTCATTTTGTGCTTCAATCATTTGTTTGATGTGGTTGTCTGTAAATGGGTTTTCTGAGGTTAGGGGAATGTCAGGGAGTGGGCATGGTTCAAAGCCCATAAGGAGGAAGAATGGGGATTTTCCTATTACTGAGTGTGGGTGGTGGTTATGTGTGAACTCAGCATGGATGATGGTCTAGGCCCAACTGGTGAGGTGGTTTCCACAGTAGATGTGAAGGTACATTTCTATTTCCTGATTGACTCATTCTGTCTGGCCATTTGTCTGAGGATGGTATATGGTGGAGAGGGCTAGATCATATTTAAGAAGTTTTTCAAGGGCTTAGGTGAAGCTAGATACAAACTGTGGCCCTCTGTCTGATATGATCTTATTGTAGAGGCCAAAGTGTTGGTAGACAGAGTTGAAAAAGAGGGTGGCGATGTCGGCCACTGTGATAGTTTTCATGATTGGGCAGAGAATTACCCCCTTCATAAAGTCATGGTCGACCATGACCATGAGGGCATCAAACCTTATGGATTGTGGGAGATTAGTAATAAGGTTGATGCTGATCTGCTGGAAAGGGCAGAGACAAGTGGAGGTGATGGGCTGGGGTGGTGGAGTAGTGGAATGAGTGTTTGCCTTGTTAGTCTGGCACATAGTGTAGTTTTGGACATAGGTCTGAATAGCAGAGGTAAGGCCAGGCCACCAATAGTGTTGGGAGATCAGGGCCAGCGTTTTCTGGAGGCCAGAGTGGCCTGCAGATTCATGGTCATGGCAACAGTGGAGTATGGTGCTCTGAACATTGGGTGGCACATAAAGGCATTGCTGGTAGGAGAGTAAGCCATTGCAAACCTGGAAGGAGCTGAGGCAGGGGCGAAGGTGGACAGGCATCATGGGGTCCAGCTGATTGAGGAGGTCAGTGGCAAAGGAGTTGATTTCAATTTGCTGCCGTATGCAGGTTGAAAAGTTGGTGTCAACAAGGTTGATGAAATGTGAGAAGGGGAGCAGGGTCACTTGTTTATTGTCGGGGTGGGGTCTCCCATGGTTAGGATAGTGGAAAAGGGCATTTGGGGCAGCTAGCTGTGTGCCTGGAGTGTGATATAGTTGAAAATCAAAGTTGGCGAGGTTGAGGAGCCATTAGGCTTGGCACCAATTGAGCTTCTGGGCTTTCCAGAAGTAGGTGAGATTTTTGTGGTCAGTATAGATCATGGTGGTGTGTCTGGTGCCCTGCAGATAGTGTCTTCATGCCTTTAAGGTGCAGATAATGGCAAGGAGTTCTTGGTTGTAGATGTCATAGTTCTGTTCTGTGGAGGAGAATGCTTGGGAAATGTATGAGCATGGGTGAAGTTGACCATCCACTCCCTATTGGGACAGGATGCCCCCAGAGATGAATAAGAAGGCATTTGTGGAGATTACAAATGGTTGGAAGATGTTGGGGAATGTGAGTACTGGTTTGTTGAGAAAGAGTTGTTTAAGGGTGGTGAAGGTTGTGTTGTATGCCAGGCTCCACTCACAAGGTTGCATCTTCTTTGTCAGATCAACAAGTGGGTGTACCAGGGTTGAGTACTCTGGGATAAACTTCCTGTAGAAGTTAGTGAATCTCAGAAATAACTGTACTTCCTTTACAGATTGTGATGCTGGCCATTTGGCAATTCTGTCCAGCTTTACTGGGTCCATGGCGATTTGTCTAAGTTTGATGACCATGCTGAGGTAGTTGACTTCTTGTTTGTTGAAGTTGCACTTTTCCAGTTTGAGACAAAGATTGAGTTGGTGCATGTGTTCGAGGACCCTGCACATTCGTTCATCATGTGTAGCTTGATCTGGGAAGAAGATGAGTAGGTCATCTATGTAGATTATTAACCATCCTTCTATGATGAGATCAGTGAAAGATTCATTCATGAAGCATTGAAATATGGCCGGGAAGTTGGATAGACCAAAGAACATCACTGTTGGTTCATAGAGTTCTTTGTGGGTGACAAAGGTGGCTTTCCACTGGTGTCCCTCCTTGATCCTGATATTGTTGTAGCTCTATCAGATGTCGAATTTGGTGAACACCTTCACGTCCTTGAGTTTGTCCATGAGGTCAGATATGAGGGGTAGCAGGTAGGCATCTCTAATGGTGTGTTCATTGACGTAGTGGTAGTCCTAACAGGGTCATAGTTTTCCATCCTTCTTTTTGACGAAGAAGAAGGGGGATGCCTGTGGAGATTTTGATGGCCAAATTTTTCCTGATTTCAGGTTTTCCTCAATGAATCCTTCCATTGCTATTCTTTCTTTAGGGTTTAGGGGGTATATCTTACTGATCCACAGCTTAAATGTCTCCTTGAGGTGGATTTCATGGTCATAAGATCATGATGGAGGGAGTTGGTTGCCAGTGGGTTCAATGAATACTTCTGTGAATTGTTTATACCAGTTTGGAAGGGTTATTTTGGGTTTGTTTAATAGGGCTTTGATGGCAAGGTTGGTTAATGTTGTTGCCTGTACAAATCTCTGCCCCACCTTCTTTATCCTGTTCATCATCACTGCTTGCATGTCTTTGGCAAGTTGTTCGTCATAAGATCTACATCTGAAATAGTTGAGGAAATGGGGAGCTTCTTTCCTGATTATGTGAATTTCTCTGTTGGGAGTGGGTTTTGTATGTATTTTTGAGTGTTTTTGGGCATATTCTTTGGATTAGTTGGTGGCAAGAAGGATTTTGACTACCTTGGTAGTCCAGTTAATGCATGGGTTTATTTCTCAGAGCCATGGGGCTCCGAGGATGGTTGTTGGAACCACAGTGGATGGCTATGAAGTGTATTTTGTGTACAACCTTGCCTACAGTGACATATAGGTTGATTTCATACTTTGCAGTCCCTTGCTTGTTCAGGGACAAGTTGATGTTGGAGATTCTTATGGATTTCATTAGCCTTTCAAGGGGGAGGTTATTGTGCTTGGTATAGTGCCAGTCTATACAGTTGATTTTGGCTCTGCTGTTGATGAGAGCTGTGGCTTTGACACTTTGAGTGGTGAACACCAGTAGTTCAACCAAAAGGGAGAGGGAATGTCTATTGGTTTTCTCTACTTTAGTGTACACATGACAGGGAGAGTTGGGTGTCTTAGGCAATCCCCACTTTAAAAACCCTGCATTCTACTAATGGTGGCTGTCCTCTTGTCTTCATCTGCACTGTTGCTTACCTCCTCTACACAGGAGGTGTGAGTCTTCTTTGTCAATGGAGGGGAGGAAGCATTCTTGTACTTGGGGCATAGTTCACTTCAATAACTGGCTTGTTGGCATCAGAAGCAGAGTTTAAGGTCCATACACCTCTTGCATTCTTCGGGGGTTAGTTTGTTAATCTTAATGACATTCATGTCCATTGCATTGGGATCTTTGGTGGTTGTGGAGTGTGCAGGGTGGAAAACATGAAAGTGGTGGAGGTTTGCCACTTGCTGGGCGATTCAGTTGGCATGCTCATTCTATGAGATGAATGTGGCTGCCCACATCATTCATTCTTCTATGGTGGTGGGGACCTTCTCCATTCTGTAGATGCAGCACATGATGGGTATGGGGATTGCTGTGGGGTAGTAACTGATTAGTATGTGATTCTCAGTGATCTCTGCTTCTGACTTCTTTGTGATGAAGTGGGCATTGTATTCTTGGATTGAGGGTTCATACTCCCTTTTCTTATTCATCACCATCCATGTGGTGGTGAGCCACAAGATGGCATCAGCGATGACTTGCTGGTTTTGATAGGCCTTGTGGAAGGCCTTGAGGAAGTTTGGGTAAATACCCATGTCGATGGTATCTGTGACATTGTCATTGGCTTTAATGTGGAAATTTTTGGCCCATGTGGCAGCTGAGCCCTTGGTCATAAATAAGAGGGTAAAGGCTATCTTCTTAGCTGAGGTGTTGTAGACTTCCTCATCAACAGAAAGATAGAACATAACAGTGTTAAGCCATGGAATGGCTTTCTTATAGTTGCCATCAAAGTGTTCAGGGGTTCCGAGTCTGAGTTCAATGGGCTTGGCAGTGGTGGACATGGCTATGAGAGAGATGGTGGCAGGGGCAAATGGGAGATGGTGTTGGATGGTTGGGGAAGATGGGGGTGTGGGTACTCTGGGAATAGACACCTGGGCAGATAAGGCATGACTTAGCTGTGTGGCAAGCTGATCAGCAGCTGGGTTGAACAAAGTGATATCCAAGTCAGATTTAGTGTCTAATGACAAGTCTCCTTCTTCTGAGGAGGATTGGGCTAGGGTATGGGTGGTGCATGGAGACCACCAGGGATTGACTGTGAGACAAGAGGATTGCGACATGATGTTGGTGGGAGCAACCTAGCTAAGACTGGTTGTGGTAGGATAGCTTTTGTCTTTTGTTACATGTTGCTTTGGGTGAAATAGCACATAGCCCTTGTGACAAAGCTGTGGTCAATGGTTTATATGAAGGGTTTTGGAGGGCATAGTGTATGGCAGTCCAACTAGTAGTTTGCCTAGTTGCAAGGACTAAGGCATGCAGTGACAAAGGGGCAGCAACTAGATTGCTGGGGATACCATGTACAAGGTAGTACAAGGGAGATGAAAGCTAAAGTATTGTATGAGTATATATGGGTATATATAGGCATGCATGTCATGCATGGACCATACTTTAGGGTAGGTGTGAGAATACCCCAAGGTATTAGTAGCCTATAGCATAAGGTGAGCAGTCTAAGACTGTGGTAACCTGTAGTGTAATGAAAGCAACCCATAGTATCAGTGACCAATAGCATAAACTGAGCAATGATAAGGCAATGGAAAGGGAATGCTGACAAATTGGGAACCATGCTGTGCATGGAAACAAAGAGCAGAAGATGAAGCACAGCTGTGGCATGGGAATGTAAAGGGTGAGTCAGCATTCAATTGTAAGAGAGTAAGGTGGCATGTAGCATGCTGCATAGACTTTGGTAGCATAGCAAGATGTAGAGAAGAAAAATTGTAACAGTTATGGCAAAGGTGCCCTCTGGCACCACTTCTACAATGGTCTCCTGGACTAAATCAAGGATAAAATCTCCTGGGTTGGCAAACCTCCTACACTTTCTGAACTCCACTAACTTGTGCACTTCATTGATGCCTGCTACTGGGAATGCAAGTTGGAGATTAGCCGACAGGCAAAATCCATGAGCAGTCCATTTAAGGCATCCAATAAAATCTTCTTCAGCTCTGACACCTCCTTCTTCAGCTCCTCTAAGGAGTCCAAAGGGAAGTTCATCAAGGCTTCCACCACCACCTCTGGAGCTTCTGCTTCTCCCAAGCCCAACCTATCGTCCAAGCTAGGTAAGAACAATAAGCTCATAGCAGCTGAGTGTAAGTGCTGCTTCAACAACAACCTGTGTATATTCTGTGGCCAAGCAGGACATCAGGCCAAGGAGTGCATGAAGTCAACCTCTCATGCAGCCAAGGGCCATGCAGTCAAAACTCTGGAAGCAAAACCAGAGGCTTCCTTTGAGGCAAAAAAATAGTCCACAACCTCTGTAACTTCACACAGGATGAAGGTTGCATTAAACCCACCTGTGCACCCAAGGAGATTCATCTCAATGCGTCCGCTCTCTTAGACTCCAGGTCCCTTATGCCCCCAGTCTCTCTTGTAACATATGACATCCCCTTCTTTTCCACATTGATAGACTCCAGCTCCTCTGATTGTTTTATAAATACAAATTTTGTCAATAAAAACAAACTTTCCACCTATTCTGTCCCTCTGCTCTCTCTCTGTTTGTTCAATGGAACATCCAACTCCACCATCACTCAAGCACTCAACCTCTCCATCCACTTCCCTTCCAGTGATATTACTCCAATGACATTTTATGTCACTCCGTTGGACAGCTCATGTTTGATTGTTCTAGGACACAACTGGCTGACCCACTTCAATCTGTTGATTGACTGGGTTTCAAGCAGTATTTCATTCTGAGCACCCAAACCATCCATGCCAGCACCCCTAAGCTCAACTCTGCAGCCTTCAGACACCTCTCCTCCAGCTGACTCCATCCTCTCTGATACATCATATTTCTTCAAACACAAGGCCCTGCATATCATGCTTATTAGTATGCCTGCCTTCACACTCGCATGTTGCCTCTAAGGCTCAGTTCAGTTCACCATGACACTCCACCTGCCTGAAAGCAACCTCTGCTCTGCCTCTGTCACCTCTGAACCAGTTGATCTTTCTAGGGTTCCCCCAGAATACCACAACTTTGCAGATGTATTCAGCAAAAGCAAGGCATCCCAACTTGCTTCACATCACAATTTCAATCTGAAGATCAATTTGGAAGAAGGAGCCTCTCCCTCTATAGGCACAACATACTCCCTTTCCCCATCCAAGCTTGAGTCCCTCCAGACATTCCTTAATGAACATCTCACTAATAGCTTTATCTGACCCTCTTTTTCCACCCACACTGCTTCTGTCCTTTTTGTTTACAAGAAGGATGGTTTCCTCTGCCTTTGTGTAGACTTCCATGGACTCAACAAGATCATGAAGAAGGATTGTTACCTGCTCCCCTACATCTCCAACCTCCTCAACACCCCTAGCTATGCCTGCATATACACTAAGCTTGATCTCCAGCATGCATACCACCTGGTCCACATTGCTACTGGAGATGAGGGGAAGACCTCCTTCCACATGCACTATGAGTTGTATGAGTTGCTTGTTATGCCATTCAGTCTCACTAATGCTCCTGTGGCATTCCAGCAGTTTGTAAACTCCATCTTTACAGATCTACTTAATATCTCTGTTATTGTGTATTTTGATGACATCCTGATCTTCTCAGAAGACCATGCAAAGCACAAGGAGCATGTCTAGGAAGTCCTCCAGTGCCTCCAAAAGCACAGACTTTACACCAAGCCTGAGAAGTGCAAATTCCACACAGAGTTGACTAAATACCTTGAGTACCAGTTGTCTCCATCTGGGCTTACTATGTCCCCTGACAAGGTAAAGGCCATAGTTAATTGGCCCAAACCTTGTAAGGTCCAAGACATCCAATTCTTTCTTGAATTTGCTAATTTCTATCAGCATTTCATCACCAATTACTCTGGGCTGGTGGTCCCACTCACTTATCTCACTCATAAGGGCATTACATGAAACTTCAACAAAGTCTGCCACTCCACTTTCCAGTGTCTCAAGAACACATTCACCTTCACTTCTATTCTCACCCACTGGGTCCCCAATGCCCCACTAATTGTTGAGACAGACACCTCCAACTATGCCATTGCTGGCATCCTTTTCCTCTGCTGCCCAGACAATAAAGTCTGCCCAGTAGCATACTTCTCCCACACCCTCTCTACTCTGGAGCTCAATTATGACACCCATGACAAGGAATTGCTCGCCATCTTCAAGTCCTTCCAGATCTGGTGGCATTATCTTGAAGGCTCTGGAACTCCAGTCAATGTAGTGACTGATCACAAGAACCTTGAGTATTTTGCCACCTCCAAGCTCCTTACTTGGCATCAAGCCTAATGGTCAAAGTTCCTCTCTCAGTTTAATATGGTTGTCTGTTTCCATCCTGAAAAGTTAGGTGTGAAACCTGATTTCCTCACTAGATGCTGAGATATCTACTTCAAAGAGGAGGATAGGGACTATGCTCTCATTAATTCTCAGAATTTCCACCCTGTTTTCACTCAAGAGCAACTCATGTCGTCCCTCAGGGCATCTTGTCTAGCAGCTCCAGTCCTTTGTGCCAGTGTGCTGTTCAACATCAAGTCCCTCCATAACGACATCCTTTCTACTCTTCTATCTGACCCCATCTCCTCTGTCCACATGTCTTTCTCCAAACCCTCTGACTCTCATTGGTCAATTGACTCTGAAGGCTTCCTATGCCTCAATGATTGCATCTACATCCCTGATGCCAATGATCTCTGCCTCCATGTCCTCCAATACAAACATAACCACCCACTCTCTGGTCATTTTGGACAAAACAAGACTTTAGAACTCATTTGCTGAGAATACACCTGGTCAAGCATCTGGACCTTTGTAAAAGAGTATGTCACATCCTGTACAGCCTGCGCTCGAGCCAAGGTACCAAGACACAAGCCCTATGGGCTACTCAAACAACTCCCCATTCCTAAAAAGCCATGAAATTTGATCTCCATGGACTTTATCAAGCAACTCCCTCCATCCTCCAGTCACACTACTATTCTTGTCG
>JBBPJS010000205.1:0-20864 GCA_038088835.1 Singerocomus rubriflavus
CTTACACAAAGTCATCATGACCTCCTACCGCTGGCTTTCCGACAATTACCAAGATGGCGATAGCATCTATTTGTTTGGTGAGCATCTTTGGGTGGCTGATTCTATGTCTCACTCAACGCTTCAGGCTACTCCCGTGGTGCTTATCAAGTCCGAGCGTTGGCGGGTATGATTCACCGGGTAGGCTGGTTTCCCGAAATTGCCTTGCGTGAATAGCATACACTAAAACATACGAGGTTGGGTTACTTCTCCCGGGAAATAATGAGCAAATACCATTGTAAGAATTCTCGTCGCTCTGATTCGCGTAAGTCTGATACATTTACAGCGCTTTCGAGCTATACACGCAAACGACCGACGACGATGCGAGCTTGACACCATCCGGCAGTGTCATCAGCCGCAAATCTACGACAAAGGAGTCCAAAAAGAAGGCCAGGTTCGCTGAACTCGCGAAAACGTTTCAGAGGACGTTTTGTCGTCGAAGTAAGGTTCATATTCATTTCGTTGGGGTATGGTGAGACCTTTAGGCGAATCTCAGTTGTGCCGATTTGTACTTATCTCATTTTTCTAGGGACACCGTCTCCTCGTTTGGCTTCCTCAGAAGAAAGACGTTGCCTTGCACGACTACTTCCTGTGAACATATTTGCTATTTCCGACATGCTCTGGCCTTGGACGAACGACGCGTCAAGTTTTTGCCCGAGTACGCATATGGCGGACGGTCAAATCATGGCAGTGATGAGCGCGTCAAAGAAGTCTGGTTCGCGGGCTGTCATGCAGATGTGTAGGTCTACCCATCGGTTGATCCATGTATCTATCCTCACCTACAGTTCTCAAGTGGCGGTGGCAACAGATACAACGAGAGGCTCCAATCTGGGGATGTTCCGCTGCTGTGGATGCGGAGTCAGGCCATAGCCTTTGGACTGGACATGATGCCTGCAGACATGATGTGGAAGATCGATGATCTGAACAAACGAATTACGCCTTCACTGGTTCACATGTGGTGGCTGTTGGAACTGTTGCCTTTTGCGCATTTGCTATACTACAATTCAAATAAGTGTACTTCCAGGTGAGGTAGCATAACATGACTCTGGCGCCATCTCTGATCGTCACTAGCCCTCACTGGGGGGGTCCCCGGAGAATCCTGCCAGGACAAAAAGTACATGTGTCCGTGTTGTTCAAGAACAACTACAGGCCTTATGCCCACTTTCACAACAACCCCGAAGGGTGGCCAGGACCTATGTTTTGGAATGACGCAGTCAGTCACCGGCGACTCCAGACTTTGTCAGACTATTGGGACAAGGACATCTTCGACGAGAGTTCCGTCGGGACGCTACTCGACAATCTCAGACAAGGCTCACCAAATGTGGATGCGCTGGAACGTCTCGCCTTCATGGCGAGCTTTGGTGGGTTTAAAACCTGCATTTTCATCGGTGCCTATAGTGACGAATACTTAAGATGTATGCAAAAACGTTATTGCCGAATATGATGGTGCGGATCAGATCTTGGCTAAATTTTTGGAGAACAAAGACAAGTTGGTGCGACTCAGCACTGCTGCTACCTATTGCGAGCTAGGGTGGGGTTGGCCCTCGAAGATGAATTACAGCGAACTTGGTCAAAAAATTATCCAAGACATTTCTAATCTTTTGCACGAGGACGAGCACTGTCGTCGTGCTTGCATGTACCTGCCGTCTCTTTGCAAGTGGACGGACTTGAAAGAGGGACTATTGGTGAAAGATAACCTGGAGAGGCTCGTCAAATTATGTGACAGCACACGTGTTACGAGACACGAGGAGGAGACTTCGACTGTTGCTTTCTACAGTGCACAGGCTTTGTCTATTCTGATGAAGCGTATGTCGACGTCCTCTCTCTTGTCCGCCTATCCTGATGATATCTGCACCAGTGGATATTGGGGTCGCCGAGAGACTCATCGAAATTCACAAGGTCACGGATATAACCCAAGCGCTGCATTCGAAATGCAAGTAATACAGTTCAAGTGATCGCATAAGAAGCGTAACGTCGATCTTTGTAGGCAACACTGTGCTGGTGTCCGTACTGGGTGTCGTGGAAGGATTGGCAAAGTATGGTGTGTATGTTCCAGTAGTTCTTGGATCCTCAGGTGATGTGTCTCAGAAGAAGCAAGGGAAGTCATGAGAATAGGACCTACCGTCGCTACCCTTCTCAGGTTAGTTAGGCAGTTTGACGACTTTGTCGCACCTGCGGCAGTCCGTGTCCTTTGTTCCTTTCTCCCAGATGGTCCGTCCATGATGACGATCAAGACGAGTGTGTGTCGTTGACATGGATTTATAGATGAGCTACGGAAGAAGATGGTTGACTTTGGAGTGCTCTCTGCATTCCTTGACATGGTCAATCGGTGCTCTGCCGAAACCAAGCAAGTCACGTGTGTTGCATTGGCCGAATTTGCGCAACGACGTCTGTTCCCACTTTGAATCAAGTTTGTGTCTCTTGACTGACTTAGATACAGACGACATACAAGGCATATTGTCTGAAGACGGTCACTTGCGAACGCTCGCAAAACGAGCAAAGAATCACATTGCATCCACACGCGATGGTGCTATTTTGGCTTTGGTACACCTCGGGGAGAACCAAGGTGTGGGGCGTCATGCCGTCGTGTTCCTCTTTTTTTTTCTGTCAAACTCAAGGTTACACACGCAGCAATGAGGAAGCCGGTGGCGGGGGCTATTGAGGCCGAGAAGACCATCCATGCCCTGGTTTCTCAGCTCAAACGGAAATCGACCGCTCTTTCTGCTGCCTCAGCGCTGACACGTCTCTCCAAGATCGGTGAGTAACGTTCGCGAATGGTGACAAGGGTAGGATCGCTCATCCCCCGGATCAGAGGACGTGGTCATAATGGTGTCCAACGACGAAACTGGTGCTTGTAAGGGTATTGTAAACATGGTCCGGTGGCGCTGGTTCGATGGCGTACGCGGAGAGGATGGCCTCAGGGTACTGTCTGAGCTACTTGAATGTGGTCGGTCACGACGGTAGGTTGATCCGGGATGCATCTGACAGACTATCTTTGTTTCGCAGAACGGCTGCGATCTGCCGTCCTAAATGCTGGGGTCCTCGACGTTCTGCTCAAAATGATCGATCCTGAACATACCGAGGACGTTCATGCGGGCTTACACTACTTACGAGTCATCGCTGACACGGGTCAGTTTCCTTCTCTCGTCCCCCAGTACGTTACTTACCTCTTTACAGGCAAGGGGAGATGTGCGCTATCAACTCCAGAAGCGCTGAGCTTGGTTCCACACGTGGTGAAAGCGTTGCGTAGTCCACATCGAAAAGTGCAAAGAATCGCGACGGAAGTCTTGCGATTCCTCTCTGCGGAAGGTACAGTCAAGTCGGAAAGTCGCATTCTTACGCCTTGACGAAACATGTTCTCGATTCGTCTAGTGGACCTGCGCGCTCCGATCGTCGAAGAACTGTTGGATCTGCTCACAGACCGACGCGCTGGCGTGCTCGTCGCCGTGAGTACTCTACTGGGATCCCTCGCTGTGCACAGTACGTCGTCTTTTCTTCAGTTTGTGGTTCCTACTTGGAAGGACTTTGCGCTTACCAGTGTGCCTGTGATGTCGTGGGTACATTTACCTCACAGAGTCTGTACGCGAGATGGTCTTGTCGGAGGAGTCGTTTTTGAACCTGTGTCATGAGTACTACGATGGGCTGGAGTCTACGCTTAATGAAAAGGGTGGTGGCTATACCACAGGTGTGTGCCATTGCTCCCCCCTCCTTGCATGTCTTTCTACGCCTTTTTTCCTTTTTGTTTCCGTTTCTCTCCGAGGGCTGATTGGACAATGTCGTTGAACAGGCGAAGCATACCGATCCGTTAGACAAATGATCAAGGTAATGCAGCTCGACGAAAGCGACGATGCGGGGGTGAGCGGTGTGGAAGGCAAAGGGACGGAGAAGCAGGGAGAGCCTGTTATGTGTTCCAAAAAATCAAATGGGATGGTGCCATGCGCCGTGTGAGGAGATTAGTTGGTAGGACCCCGGGATATGTGCATAGGCATTCATAGGTACATAATCGGGAACCCCGTTCAGGTGTAAGCTCCAGACGTACGCTTCGCCGAGGGACCATTGATTGTCTAGCTTGGCAGATCAGAATGTTGGGATGGATGGATTTACAGAGTACGAAAGATAGGAAGATGATGAGAACTGTTGGGGTGTGTTTCTTTTTGAGATGCCTGTGCCAGTGACCTGTACGTCCCCTTGGTCGACGAGTTCAGAGTCGACTGGCCGTTTTTTGATGCTAACCTACCTCCGGTCAGAATCAGTGACCGACCTCTTGCCTCACGCTCATCCTCTCCAGTCCCACTGGTGGTACCCTCATATCACAAAAAAATCACAAAGGAAAATAAATTATTTCGGAATGAGTTTACTTAAACAAGTAAATAAAGGACTATCCGTCCTAATCCGTGGTGATTGTTGTTGCTGTAATCAAAACGACTCATCAGCGTCAATCCTAGACCCGAGAGCCATGACGAGCAGTACGACATGGGATATACATACCTTGAATAGGGGTTTGTCAATCTTTGGTGGGTTCGGTGCCTTTGGGGTGCGATTGACCCACAATAGGTGCTTTTGGCACAGCTACCTGTGGTTTAGATGCTACTGGCTTATACGCCCATGAGTTTGGTGAGAACGGTTTCGGTGACTTTGTATATACTTGTCTGGGCTTCGTTTGAAGTGGAGCATGCGCTTCGATGCCCAACGTGCAGAGCGAACTGAATGAGCACGCATTCAATGTCTTCCAAAAGGGTTACATACTTGTACAAGGAGGGGAATGCTTCTAAGAAATCAGACTCGATCTGTCCGTTTGGAGATTGTAGAGTGTCTTCGTTCTGGGGCGTTGCATATAAAAAGGACCATGCAGACGGAAAAAGAGCTGTACACGCCCATTAGTCAACGCGGTGGCGAGAGATACGACGTCAAGCACGCACCTGAGCCTGGCGAACGCGCTAGACGATCAAATGTGAGTGTGGGCTTATTGAGTGGACGGGATACGAAGATGGGTCTTTCTGGGTGATGAGGCAAACAGAACGTGGTTGGAAGCCCTGTTATACCCTGGAGATTGTCCTCGAGTGATAACGGCCACGTTATTTTTCCCCCTCAGTCCGTGACTACGAGAGATGTGTATCCAAGCGTTCTATCGTTATTCTGATGGCAACTGTCCATCTTCAAGGGGATATACGCAATGCAGCGAGCGTATATGGGTGTGAGCCACCAGTGCACCACCGGCCACCAGTCTTGCCGTCCCTAGGGATTAGGACTTGTGCATCAAGAAATTGGATGAAGCGGGGACTCAGTGCCTAGTCATACGCCAGCTGAAGTAGATCGAACTCAACACTGAGAAAAGGTGGTTGAACGACAGTGGACTCGACCACATCACTAGATCGATACAGGGGGACTAGCAACTTTGAATCCCTGAACTTCACTCAGATGGCGGTCTCCGTGACTAGGACTCGAGAACATGAATGAAGAATCTGAATCGAGCGCGTTGACATCGAACTGGCATACATCAGGTTACGACCGCAATGAAACATCACCTAGCGTTACATCGACCCTTTAATTCTTGTCATTCGCTCTTCCGTACCAAACTAGTTGACATATCATTCGATGATGGGGTGTTGCCGACTGTACTAGAGTAAAGATATACCCATGGTGCAAATAATATTACATAATCACTTGCGTGACTACCAAAGTATCCCCTAGGTTCAAATGAGGCGACCCAGGCAGACACTTGATGCTACCCAGAAATGGACTTTGAAAGCCACTGCACCAAGAACATAGGTGCCCTTTCAAGGTCCACGACACCTGGTACGAGCACAGAAAACAAGGTGTATGATCGCCAAAGCACCGTCGCCGAGCCGTGTCGGACTGCAGTGACCAATGGCCGCGCTGCTGTTCTCCTAGTTCTCGATAAACCAAGCTTCGGATGCCATCTGCAGGGTCTTGACCTCGTTAGGCTTGGACTCGAAAGCCCAATACTCAATACCTTCATGCCATGTGTGATGTCGTGCGAAGGAGGCGTGGGGGACTTTGAATGTTCGAAACAAGGACTGAGAACCCATGGCCTGGGGTCGACCTTGTATGTAACGACGATCGTATCGTTGTACGAGCCGCAACAGCGACAGATAAAAGTCGATCGTCATTCGTACCAAGCCATCAGGTTCTGACCCCGTCTGGGTTCCCATTGACGGTATTGTCTACAGACTAGCGCCCACGCGATCAGTAGCATGCCATACGTCCCCCGAGTTCTGGATTCACAAAACATGGGGCCTCGCTTGCTTGGTGACAGTGTTTCTTGCCGTTGTTGAGGTCCCCAACTTATCGTCAAGAATCCCAGAAAAATCTGGCGTGTGCCTGGAATGACCGATGACCCTCAACACACCTAGGGTCTTTATCATGGCTGCCCAGTCGGACGTGATGAGCCCGTGGTTCATCAACATAATGGTAGTGCCACTAACCAAGTCGACGGTGATTAAACAGGTCTTCAGGCTTTAGAGATGAGCAGCACGATGAGAGTCCGAAATACTTGATGGTAGTAGCACGTTGGCGCAGATACATCCGCCGTGATGGCGTGCACGAAAGATCGTGCATATACCTCGCGCTCGGGTTTAGTCGACATTCGAAGACCCATGCGTCCTATTTCGTACCGATTCAATGCTTTGCAGTGGCTCGAACGCCACCTACTTGCGTGCTAATGATGGTGGCGAATGCAGCTTCCCTCGCCAAAACGGATCAACACCGAACCTGTCACAGATCCGGCCGCCTTGGGGAATACGGCCCACTGTTCATCATCAGACCTTGCGCAACGTGAGTACCCTCGTCCCCGAATCGTTGGCCCAAGCAGATACCATGGGTACGCACTCATGTGCAATTCCATCAAAAGATGGGTAATATATCAAGGGTAGGCGAGTAGTGATGCCTGCCAAAAAAAAGACATGACATCAACCGCCTATCGCACGCCTGTCATGTGTCGAGTGTATCAAGCAAGTCCGGCAACTTGGAGGGTTTGCCGGTTTGCCTCGAGGCAGAGCTGGGGAAATCGCTCACGGCAAGTATCTACCGGCGGTCGGATCTACTTTGTCCCAGATGGTGAAATAGGCCATCTACAGGATGTTTCACACGGGAGACAATGATACCCGTGGTGGTAAAACAAGGACTGCACGTGTATGAGTCGAGTTCCGGTTGGGTTGATCATCAAAAGGTAGCGATGAGCAGGAACTCGCACGAGAGCCTGCGTTTTTGCGTATGCTGCTTCCCATGATGGACCAACGTTGATTTGGAGACCTGGTTGGACTGAGGGGTGTATCTGTGGCGGGATAAATCGGCAGATTGGTGAGCGTGGCCATGAACGAAGTTGGGAGCGGGCTGAATGGATACTGGGAAATAGGAAGAGAGTAAGAGAACCTGTCTCAGTCATGATGCATGAGGTACAAACTCGGAGTATGTTGTCGGCAGAGACATCAGCGCGATAGCTCTGGCACGTGAACTCGGCTACTTGTGAGTGTGGCAGAAGTAGCCGAAGGTTGAGAAGAGGAGAGTGTCGCAGGTGCTCGAGTTCGATGCTGCCCTGGAGATAAGGGCAACACCAGCTTGAACGGTCTGATCCGAGGATACACAGCTGGAAGCGATGGATATCCCCATGATCCGACCTCCTCTTTGGACTCTCTACTTGATGTCTTTTGTAGGCAAATGGCGGGGAAATCTCGGTATAAGGGGACCTTGATTCCCTTGATTAGATTGGTGGGTTTCAAAACGATGGGACACACAGTTAATCCATCAGAAGACATGAGAAGAAAAGCCAGACACCGGTGTGTCGGGCATCCGAAGCATTGCGGAAGGCCGAGGACATTGCGACTGATGCCTGATGCGCAGATTCTCCTGACGCAGAAATGAGGAGAGAGAAAAGGGCATAAAGTAGAAGCCCAACCATCCGGTGATCATCGCATGGCAGAGTTCAGCGTGATCAAGCCAACTAGGTGTCACCGGATGGCAGCAGGTGGTGAGTCTATTGGTGGTCGTTGAGAAGCTAATTCTGAGAAGCTAATCCTTCAGTGCCCTTCTCACAAAGCCAATGTGAGAAGGGGACGGAAGAACAAAAATACGGGATGCTTACAACGCAGCACGGCGACGGTCATCATCCCAGCTACTGTTTGGAATCTGAGGACACGTGATCTCACGTGAGCTGCCACACAAGTTTGGTGTAGCGAGCTGTGATTGGAGGACGGCTAGCTGGAGCGTCCCCATGTCAAACCGATGCCACTGTCGGAGCAGGAGTGCTTCGTGAGTCGTGCGAGCTGCAACCAATAACTCTAGTAGCCTGTGTGACCACTTGAGCCCCAGGCTGCACGTTCGCACAGTGGCCTTGTTGCAACTTGCAAGTTAACATCCTGTTGCAGCGTGGTCCTCGGATCACCGCAAGGATGCCGTGCCCACGCAGGGTGCCGTCATCAATAGTGTACCATCTCCATTTCTAGGGCTCTAAACTTGCCGCTTCGCGCTCGGGTTGTGACCACTCTAGTGCTAGAGCTAGTACCGTAGAAACAAAGAAGCGTATTTTCATAGCCAAGTGCTTATTCCCCATATCGCCCAGTGGTACACGTCTTTGTGAGTCTCCTGGGGCAATACCTTTATGCCAAACAAGGTTTAGCCATCTGAAAGCGCGTGCTTAACTTGATTCCATCAGTAAATAACAGATCGGTGCGAGGTGAGTACACACCTGACACTGATTAACTTCCCCCAGGTGTACGGAAGGGCGCTGGATGTTGTAAACCACTTCATGGTTACCCGCCACATGCGGTGGCAATAGCCGGCGGCGAAAATGAGTACTGTACCTTGCTTCTTCCACCGGCCTGACCCCGAGCTCGAGCATTGGGTCGAGAAGGACGATGTCGAGGCATCGACGGTGCGAGTGAGAGAGCTTGGAGAAAGGGGCGTGGGGAACCTGACTGGCACGCGTTTCGTCCTTCAAACCTGTCCTGCCCCAGATGAATTGTCACCTCGTTGCCGGTCTGTCATGTCAAGTGCGAGCCGTTTGTCTCACACAGGGACCCCCGCTTGGACCGCTTCAGTACCGGCAGCTCCGCGTGTGTGTCTCTGAGGAAAGCGGCTTCAAGAGTGACTTTGGAGTCCACATCCCACGATGTTGTCTCGACTCGCACGCGTTCTCTTGAATCTGGTGACTCTCCTTGCTGGCGCTCGATGCTTTCTCTTTGTCATTCCGCTGATCCGGCGGTTTTCTCGTCATGCGGTAATGAGATGACTTTTTAACTACGCGACCCACCATCCCTGCGCACCTCGAGTTTAGCCCCGCTTTACACTGCAGAGCGACATGGCCCCAAAGCTGCTCGGGCTCTCGCTCCTCTTGCTGTTTGTGCCCCACGTCGTGTGCGACGCCACGTCCTCGTCGTCCACTTCATTCTCGGCGCCGTCTGGCAGTGCGTCCACTTCCACCCCTTCTGCTACCACCTCAGCGAGTTCAACTCCTGGTACTGTGTCCAGCTCGCCTGCGACAACAGCGAGTGCTTCCCCCTCCAGCAACTCTACTTCGGTCCCGCTCTCCTCTGCTACCAATTCCTCCTCTCCAACCTCTATCGTCTTGACTACCACTGGCGCTCTTACTCTTCCAATTTCATCGTACCCCTTCGTACCATACCCCACACCTACACTCCTCCCAGAACCACCAGTCTTCCTCGAGACTGATCCACTATACCCTCCTCCCGTCACCTCTGACCCTAATGCCATCCCCGACTTCGCACCCGCATGGTCCATCGCATACTCCAAGGCTCAAACATTGGTTCGTGTTGACTTCATGGAAAGGCGTTATTTGTTCTCCTGCTGATTGGCGTTTCTGTCACGTGCTATAGATCTCCAACTTCACCATCGAGCAAAAAGTCAACATTACCACAGGCGTTGGTTGGCAAGGTGGTCTTTGTGTGGGAAATATTCCCCCAGTTGGTGGCTTCCCCGGTCTCTGTCTTCAGGTAATTGATTTGTGATCTCGTCTGGAGTCTTCGTTGAAACGCAGAACAGGACTCTCCTCTCGGAGTCCGCTTCGCCGGTTTAGTCTCGTCTTTCCCAGCCGGTATTACTGCTGCATCAACGTGAGTAATCCCGACCACCCCTCTACCATAGAGCATCTCAACCATCTTGTTGTAGATGGAATCGTGCACTCATCCGCGCACGTGGTCTCGCAATGGGTCAGGAATTCAAGGCCAAAGGTGTCAACGTTGCTCTCGGTCCTATGATGAACATGGGGCGCGTCGCTGCAGGTGGACGTAACTGGGAAGGTTTCGGTGCTGACCCTTTCCTGTCTGGAGAAGCCGCATACGAAACCATTCTCGGTCTGCAGGCAGGTGGTGTCCAAGCCACTGCCAAGCACTACATCAACAAGTTGAGTTGTTTTCGAGTTTGGCACAGTTGCGGTGTATTTACACGCCGCGCATGGCAGCGAACAAGAACACTCGCGCACCTCAGAATCGTCCAATGTCGATGACCGGACCGAGCATGAAATCTACGCCCACCCATTCATGCGTTCTGTCATGGCTGGTGTATCATCCGTCATGTGCAGCTATAGTCAGTCGCATGCATCTCCATGTGGTCGCACTCTAACCTCTTGTCAAGATCTTATCAATGACACCTATGCTTGCAACAATAACAAGACATTGAACGATATACTGAAGAGGGAATTTGGTTTCCAGGGCTGTCAGTGCTTCTATCTTTTTTAGGGGGGTTCTTTTACTAAGTTGCTGAAAGATATTATGTCGGATTGGTCTGCAACCATGAATACGCTATCGGCTGTGGCGGGTCTCGACGTATGGGATATTCTCTCGTCTATTCCAAGATGCTTTCTAATGTCTGTTTTACAGATGACGATGCCTGGAGACATCACATTCAACTCAGGCAACTCCTACTTTGGCGGAAATTTGACTGCATATGTCCAGAATAACACCATCTCGATGGCCCGTCTCGACGATATGGCCACGCGGATTGTCGCTGCATGGTACTACGTGCATCAGGATCAAGATTATCCGCCGTCGACTGTTGACTCTTGGAATCTCACGGACCCGCTCAACTTTGAAGTCAATGCTATGAGGGGCCATCGTAGTATCGTTCGGGAGATCGCAACTGGTGGCATTGTTTTGCTTAAAAACGAGGGTGCACTCCCATTGAACAGCCCCAAGAGTCTGGTCCTGGTCGGAAGCGATGCTGCGCCACCTTTGTCTGGTCCTAATGAGTACTCGGACCAGGGTGGTGACCCAACTGGGGTCCTTGCCATGGGTTGGGGATCTGGGTGTGTAGAGTTCCTTACACCGTTTCTCGGGCGTTTATTGAATTGGCTTCAAGGACGGATCAATTCGCGTATCTTATTTCCGTGAGTTGCATGTCGCAAGCTATGACGTTTTCTTTCTAGTGCTGACCTTTTCTGTTAGCCATACGAAGCCATCCAATCTCACGCCATAAATGATGGAACTGTCTTTTCATGGGACTTTGATGACTGGGACCTCAGCCTGGTTCCAGGTGTGGTTACCAACCAGGAGGTTGCCATCGTTTTCCTGAACTCTGACTCTGGAGAGGTATGCTTCAGTCTTGTCCATTGACTTTGGCTGATCTCCTGTGCAGGACTATATTACGGTTCAGGGAAATCAGGGTGACAGGAATAATCTGACTGCATGGAACAATGGGGATGAACTTGTCCTCGCTGTCGCCGCTTACAACAACAACACCATCGTCGTTACAAACAGCGTTGGTCCTCTCATTCTTGAACCGTGGGTGGACCACCCCAATGTCACTGCCGTCGGTGTCCCTTTGACGCATGTTTGCTTCTATTGTCTCTGATTCGCTGATTTAGATCCTCTGGGCTAGCCTTGGTGGAAATGAAGCCGGCGATGCGATTGCAGATGTTTTGTATGGGGATTGGAACCCATCTGGACGCTTACCATACACGATCGCCAAGAACGCTACAGACTACCCCGCTCAAATTGTCGTGAGTAACAACACGAATGACATCCTGGCCATCAATTATACCGAAGGGTACGTATTATCACTAGGCTCATATGCCGTACTTAAAGGATGCTTCAGGCTTCTCATTGATTATCGCTGGTTTGATGCTGTGAGTGAATAAACGACAGATGGTTGATACCTCTTATATGATTTATTAGCAAAATATCACTCCTCGCTATGAATTTGGTTTCGGCTTGAGCTACACGACATTTGAATACTCGAACCTCGGAATCAACCCCATTGCTTCCATAGATGTCCCGGAAGCAGACCTCATCGACAACTGGACCGCAGGAGGTGCTACTCCCATCGCCGAGGGTTCGACTACGGCTCTATGGTAAATTCCTTTTAGCTTGGGCGGAATAATGAGAAACTGACATCCGACTGTCTGCCACCAGGCTCCACATGCCTGCATTCCAGGTGACGTTTGATGTCACGAACACGGGCAGTCTCTATGGTGGTGATGTAAGTCTCAATTTCTTTGTTTCTCCCCAAGAGTGCTTGGTCGTTGACAAGGCTTTTCTGCGCATGCGCACGTGCTGTGTATTTCTTTTTGTCAGGTACCCCAAGTGTACCTGCACCATCCGGCGTCGGCTGGAGAGCCCCCGTCGATTCTGAAAGGGTTCACGCACGTGGATGTCTCTCCTGGTCAGACGATTCAGGCGTCGATTACGCTGTCGCGGTACGACCTTTCGGTCTGGGATGTGGTCCGACAGGGATGGGTGAAGCCAAATGGGACGATCGCGTTCTCGATTGGTGCGAGCAGCAGGGATTTTAGGCTGAACGGCACTATTCCGCTGTGAGTCGTGGCCCTAGCGACGTGGATGGGCCAAAGGCGCTGGGAGAAAAACGGGACCGATTTTTATACCCTGTTGTGGACATTTAGGAGGTGTGGGACGTGATGGAGACGGAGAGCAGTGGTTGTGGGCAGGTGGTGTGTGATACGATGATGATGATGGTATGAATGATTGGTTTGGTTTCTTTCGCAGTCGATGGTTTGTTCTATACCTTTGATGCCTCACCCCGCTTTCTAGTAATTGGACGTTGTTGCATAGTATTTCCGAACAATGAACGCTGTCTTTTTTTGGTTTACACAAAAGTGCGTGATCGACGTTGATGAGAAGCAAGTTGGAGATAGTCACGTGTTCTCTACCCAAAGCCAAGTCTTGCCAAGGCTCCAGCTACTCACTTGTACTACGGAACGATGACGATATACACACTCGTGTTGAACGGCAGCCACTAGGGCGCTAGCAGAGGAGGAACCTCTGGGTTACCAGATGGTGGTAGTACAACTCTCTATTTGTCCCTGTATATTAATGTGGAGCTAGAAGCTCATACAGGAGGTGTGAGACAAGGTTATCTAATCTTGCTAAAGCAGCCAATAGGGGCCACACTACAATGAACTCCTACATGTAGCTAGTGAATGGCAGCTGAATAGTGCCAATTCAACAACTCAGAATGGATGGGCCCTGCATGTATGTCCCATCAAATGCTCCCTTTTCCTGAAACCTATGGACATGTCTAGGCTGATCATGTATGTTGGGATAGAATATGTATATCTGTGAAACATCACCATGAGTGACATTTCTTGTTGTCCTTCTGTTCCCCAATCAGTTTAGTGTTTTTTTAGTGAATTGCTGATTTCTGGGCTAAAGGTCGGAAGCTTGGATGAGTTTGATCAAAGCTATCGTCAATGAGCACTGGTTTGTGCTTGCTAATGATTCTGACTCCAACTTCCCGCGGTTTCCGGGTCACACATGAACAACCGTTACTCCATTGTCCACTCTCTGAAAGCACGCGGTTCAAAATGGTGTTGAAGCATGTCAACTGTGGACAATGTCCAAAGCGGTGACTCCCTCCCTGATAGTGCATCATACGTCATCATGGTCAATAGCAACACTTTTGAGAAATAAATAAGCAAAGTGGAAGCTCACCTCGGCCAATGTCTAGGAGGATGGAAGACGACTGAGGGAGGTGAAAATAAAAGTCCGACAGATATGTCTATAGGTGGAGATGGACTTGCAATACCTTGCCAGCAACTCCGAGACCTATCTAAATGATCTCCTGATCAACTCCAGTTCCCTTGATCCACAGGCTGATGATCACCAAATGATCAGGGGTCGTGAGTGATGTTATGTTTTATATATCGATCGGTGTCCAAGCAGTCGACTGCACCCCACAGGGAATAAATTCAGGTGTGCTATTGTGCCATAGGTGCCACCTTGGCAAACTAGACCTTATCTTGCACTATTTGTGTGCTGTGCGTGCTATGTAAGAGGGTTAGCCGTACGATGCCTACAGGTTGCTTAGCAAGTGGCTCTTTGATGGTAAATTTTCATCTCCAGTCTATATCAGAGTTGTTGACCCCTGCTTCCCGACCCTTTAGTGGCCAGCGCCCGCCCACTGGCAGCCATTTCAAAAGCTAGTCCGATTCGCTGTACACTTACCACTCACAGAATCGGAGCACGCATGGACGCGTTGACTCTCATCTTGCCACTAGGCACACTTGGTGTGTCTATAGTTGCTGTATACAACTGGGTCGGTCAGCTAGACAAAGATGGCATAGGGGTTTCGAAATGGTTGGGGGCGATTGCCCTCCTTGGTGTCCTCGTCATCATATCCATATCGCACATCACCGCTAAACTGGCCAGAGGCATCAGGGTGCGTTGTTGTGACAGCGAGAAACATATCACAGGGAAACAGAGCGTTGATCATGGTAACAGGCTGTCCAATCGCTCCCCGGTTTATATATCCCATTTTCCCCGTGTTCCATTCCAGCCGCCGCTCTACCCTTGACGTGGTGGAACCCCGGTAAGGACTTCTTGATAAATGTCGTCTTTGTCGTCTCCCGAATAACAGGTGTTTCCCTCCAGGTTTCGTTTTCGTGTGGAAATGGCGCAAGGACCGAAACGGTGCGTGAAATACAAGATGGCCACTGGTCCTACCTTGACCTGTGGTGACCTGTTTATCGCTTTGGTCACGATACCGTGTCATTCGTACCATTCCTCCTTGGTGCTCCAGCGATATCCACTCGGTCTCTGGAAGTAGGAAGGCAGATTCTTGTGGGCGCGTTGGACGTGTTTGACAAGTCCCCAACGTATGAGGGTCCTCTCAGGTTAATGTCTATCAACAAGCATCTATCCATGTCTGATTCAGATCGAACTCACCTTCATTCTTCGGTTGTCAAATAGATTCTGGGGCCCCAACATTCTTGATTCTCATGGTGACCAATGGCGAAAGTACCGAAAAATTTCCAGCCCTTCGTTTAACAACAACACGTACGTAGCCACAACCCATTTTCAAAGCGTGAACCGAGCAGTGCTGGTGTCGTCGTCACTGACGCGCAAGGTATGCCGCTGTATGGGATGTATCGTCCAAGCTCTTTGCGGAAATGATGTCTGCTCAAGGCTGGACCTCCAAGGGCGTCATCAGTGTGCCTAGCATCCACGCTGTCACGTCCAAGGTGCTCTCTCTCTCTTTTTCCCTCTGTTACCTGAAATCGTTCGTCGTCGTGGTTCATTTACACGTATTTTCGTGGGCAGTTTTCGCCAACTGTGTTTACATCGGTTGGATTTGGACCGCCGTTGACGTGGTCCAAGCCATCTAGTCAAGGCAACCAACTCAGCGTGCAAGAATGTCTCGAGGTAGTCATAAAAACGGTCATGATCCCTCTATTTGACCCTTCCTGGGCATGGAAACTTCCTTTCAAGTGGTCCGTATATCCCCGAGAGAGGTGAAACAAGTTCATCCATGACCATCGTCGTAGGATTCAACACACTCGTCGAACCCACGATACCATCCGCGCATTCTTGCAATCTCGAGTCAGCACAATTCGAGAGGCAGTTCGATCCGAAGCAGCCAATGGGGATATTCAGCCTAGCAGTGATCTCTTATCACTCTTGATCCGTGCTTCGGAAGACGAAGGACACCAAAAGGGTCTCAACGACAAGGAATTGCCAAGTCGACTCCCAGTCCACGTTGCCCGATCAGTGGGAAATGTGTATGAACGGTGAGATAACATCATACTTTTCTTTTCCCTTGTTCTAGATTGGCAACATGTTCTCGTTCTTGTTTGCTGGTCACGGTGGGTCCAAGGTTCCGGTTTGACTGGTTTTGATCTGATATGCGCATCGGAATTTAGATACGACGTTCCATACGCTGGCAGCAACCCTTGCATTCATAACTCTGGATATTGGCATACAAGACAAACTTGCTTCACAGGTGCGAGAGGTGACAGAAGGCAGAGATAACGGCACCCTGGCAAGTCGTCCGCACTCGTAACGCTCGCTGATGTCGTCTGATCTGCTTAAAACACGCCACATCTTCATACTCTCAGCTTTACGAAGACTACGGCAAACTTGACAGTGTGCTTGCGGCGTTTTATGAAGCGATCCGCATGTTCCGTGAGCTTGCTCGATCTGCGGTGTCCTCACCCGACACTATCGCCGTTTTCTGAAATTGTCCTGCGGATCGTCGTATAGCTCCCGCACCGATGGTCCTGCGTGAAGCCAGTGCGATACAGTCCTCTACGTCTCTGATTCCAACGAACCAGAGATGTTGGCGGTGAAGAAAGGTACACTGGTAAGTGACCCTTTGTCTGGTCCAGCACTGATCGTGCACGGACGCCAAAGGTCATGGTTGATCTCATCGGTATTAGTAAGTTGAACATCGGATAGGGCCATCATACCATGTCAATCGATCGTTGCCCCCTTCCATCCTCGAGATAATTTTGTTTAGATTATCACCCTAAATACTATTCTGACCCTGAAGTCTACCAACCCTCGCGATGGTACGCCCAGAGGAAGGACCAAAGCTCGGACGTGAAAGAAGGTGCGAGGGACTTTATCGGATTCGGTCTTGGTGCGTACCCGTTGGCAATCGATTTGACATGCCGAACCCACTGGTACGCACGCACGCACGCACGGGTTCCACTGCCAGGTCCTCGCGCCTGTCTGGGCAGCAAGTACGCATCGACAGAAGCCGTGTGTTTCCTTGCGCATCTGCTTCGTGACTGGCGGGTCGAACCCTCTTTGGTCCAGCGCCCATACGACAGGCGGGCAGAAACTCTGGACGAATGGCTGGAACGCGTGTTCCAGGCGGATATTATTTTTACGCTGGGCATCAAGGATTATGCTGTTCGATTCGTACGACGCAAGTGAGGAGATACCTAACCTTGACTTTGGCAGCGTCCAAGTCCAACAAAGAACATCGGGATGCAAGTGGCAGGATATACAAAAATGATACGCGTTGCAGGAAGAAACTAAAGGAAGCGGATGTTGGAAATGGCAAGCCGATCGCAGTCGTAAGTGTCACCAAATCGCAGGGCCGTCTCCATTATGAACTATCGCCCATGTTTTTTGTTCTCTCCATTGGTACCTAGCCCTTATTCTTCTCATCGACCGATGTAGGTCATCATATCATTTCTATGCCACTAAACTTTGGATATGATCCGAGTAAACCCGTATGTACTTCATTGTCGTCTACTCGTATATAGAACCGATCGTCGTACTTGATCACCCCAATCCGTCGCAATCCGCGCACGACTGAGTCTGATCTACAATAGCAATTCTCACAGCGGAGTGGGATCGAGATTGAAATTAGAATGTGGGGAATCGTCGCAACAATCATGAAGCCTTTGCACTTCAATGTCCATTATGATTAGGAGGTATACTAAGTTCGCCTATACATTTTATTACAGGCATTGTGATGTGACAAGGGTTACCCGAAGCTGCCAGCTTCGGGAATTATGTAAGTAAGAAAATGTCAATCGTCACGTGACCACGTTCTGGTGGACTCTGGTTGCACGTCAACGTCAACGATGCACTCAAACGTCCGCACGACGAATCCCTTGTTCTTTCTGCACTCTCAGTCAAAAAGTATGGCAATCTGTTTTGTTGCATTCAAATCCTGAGGTGCTTTATCGATAGGCAGTTCATCTGGTATTTCTGTGTTATCAGTCTAGACAAGCCACAACATGATGGAGAACGTCAAGCTGGAATATTGGATCTATGGTAAATAGGTTAATAGGATTGCTTATGTCAAGGTTTCTATCGAGGAGGATGTTTCATTCCTCTCAAAAACCATCTATGATGAGTCATGGGACACATTCTGAGATACTACTCTGATGGACCTTGAGCTCTACTTTATTTCCTACACTATGAATGATAGCCTTCAATGCATACCCTGACAGTGGACTTCTATTGACAAATCAATGCTTACTGGATCATTGAAGCTATTCACCCTTTTTTCTAATAGACATAGAGGCTTATCATTGTCAAGCATTCTGATATATCAGACATGTCCCTTAAATTTTAGGTGCATGATGAATTGACTAGCAGGATCCTTTCTATTAATATTTTGAGCAGTGATATCATTGAAAATCTCCAAGAGGCCATAAAAATAAGAATCTGAATGACTTTCAAAATATAGATGTGAGTCATCTTATGCTCTTCAGAGCTTCACTCACTTAGGGCCAAGATAATTCCCTTCATACTTTTCTCAACACACTCACCATTGTGAATTTGAAATATTATCTGGAGAGTTGGCAGCAGTTGGTGAATATTTTCATGCCATTCTTTTTCAATGATAAACTTTACTTTATTGTTGATGTGTGGCACTAGTGATTCAAATTGAACTTTAAGTAACATTTGTTACACTTAACAGTTTCAGATGTCTCTGCACCTTTTTAATGCTGGATTTGGGGGGGAGACTCTAAGGACTTCTTTAAAATCTAGATGTCAATGACTGCTACCATTGATGACCTTAGACAATATATGTTATGCTTGGCCTTGGGTAAGGATGAGCATAGCCCTTAAAAGATCCTAAGTCTAATGTGGATTGGATTCTAGTGTATACCAATTATCTAGTGCATTAGGGCAGAGGGCAAAGTGGTTGCTGAGAGGTTTCTGGGTGTTATGAATGTTAAATGATACTTAGTACTATAACTGCTGTTGGAATTAGCAAGCGTGCACACAGCCACAGCCACAACTGGTCCAAATGACTATCAGTGCTCATATGGCTCAACATGCCACCATTGCTCACATATTGGACATCATATGGACCATTTCACTGCCTTCATCACATATTCATTGTTTCTCTTATTCCTGTGTCTTGCATATTAGGAGCTCTGCCAGCCCCTAATATCCTCTTTAGCCAGTATTCATTTACTTTCATATATAAAATGCTTTTCATACTCAAAGCACCTCAATCTGTTGTCAAGCATATGACTAAGGTGAGATACTCATTACTTGATATTTCTATATACTTATAGCTAACTTGTATATAGTTGGTTCTACTAGTTGTGCACACCTCTCAATCAAGTGCTATTTCCCACAACTGCATGCTTGTATGCATGAGTATTCATAACAATTCTTTTTCCTGATCATGTGACCTCATCTGTCCCTTCACACCTTCATGCATTTACCCTGTCACATCTTTACATCCTCACATCTCTTTTCCTTTACATCATCATGACCTTACCAATCAATCTCTTATTTTAATCACCTCACCTTCTTCATCTCTGCTCTTATCCTCTGATCAGTATAATCTTCTATCAAGATAATATCTTGATTATGAACCCTGCAAGATTCTAGATGGATCTCTGCTATGATCTCTATCCTGATCTTTCACATCTTGTGATTGATCTTCCATAATATAGTATTACCTGCACTTTATCTCCACTTTGTTCCATTCTGATAGATGAAGCTGCCTAATCTTTTACTCATGGACTATATCCTTTACCCTACTTACCAATAGCATTAATTCCTTATATCCTAGACTCCTAGTTATAGCTTGATCTGTGCACATCATATACACATATATAAAGGGGTTGTGCAAGAGGCTGAATCTTCCAGCCTAATCCACTTGTTAACTCCTTTTCTACCCTGCCCTTAATTGGTGGCCTAGTGTAAGAGTGCAAGTAGTGAAATATTATTCACCTACTAGTTCTTCACTGGTTCCCTAGGAGTGAGATGTTTGGAGATAAAGCTACACTCCATTCCCTCTTCCTCTCTCATTCCATCATATTGATCCTAGCAACACTGAACTGCCAACATATGGCTCACTAGCAAGCTCATTCAAGTGCCAGTACAGAACCCAATATCTTGGAAGAACAGAAGACATTCTTTGTATCAAGAACTGAATCAGAAACATATTAAAAATCATGTGACAAGGAACTCTCATCATAACATTCCTTTGATGTTATACCTGCAATCCTAAGAAGCTCTCACTGCTGAAGAATCTTATCATATTAGTTCTTAACATTACAGATATTTAAGCCATGAGTGAGATAGCACTTCTCATTGGAACATTTGTTGGGTTATCAAACATATTATGAATTTATGGTGACACTACCTTCATTCTTAAGGATAGCAACCTGGAATTAGCTATGCAATTACCCAAGTACTGGACCTTTCACCCCATGGTACAAACATGATTATGCAATATATGTTAGGTTATTATATTAGAAGGAAGACAGAACCTAGTTGCAAGAGTACTATGGTTATTAAGGACTTGCAAGAGTAGTTCTGAAGTTCATATCTAGAAGATAGTTCTGACACAGTCCTCTTCTTATATCCATTTCCTCTTCCTGCTATCCAGCATTCTATATCTCCAAACATCTGGTTTCTGCCCCATATCATTCATCTGGTTGTCTGCCAGATATTATAACATCATACATTTCCTTTGAACTTTTCTTTCATTCATCTTATCTTTTGATCTAATCTTTTATTTTATCTTCATCACATGACTAGGTCAGGTCACAGGTCACATGACTGATCACATGATCAGGTCTAGACCAATGATGTCATATCTCAAGCTGCCTCATAGGCATAGCCTTTTTCATT
>JBBPJS010000206.1:0-20857 GCA_038088835.1 Singerocomus rubriflavus
AAGAAAAAGAAGAAAGTGAGACTCACGAATCCGACACACCATTCTAATAAAGCTGTTTTGAAGTACTCGTCGTCTGACAACGCCCGCCCACACAGAATTTCCATACAGTCCACGACGAAGCCATTCGACAACTCCCATAGACATGGTGTTCTTCATGTGCTCGATTACCTCGCCGCAGAGCCACTCAAACACTTTAGCGAGCTTTTTTCTTTTTTGCTCCATGGTGTCAACGATACCCATGCTTGCACTAGTGAAGGTGTGAGAAGCAATAATAACATGTTTAGTGGGCTTTTATAGACTTTTCAGACAACTTATTGAGTCCATTAGGATATATTCAATCGAATCTTGACATTGGTAAAGCATACTTATCGAGATTGCTTGAAATGACCAGCTAGTTACACAAAGCCGTGATCAATGATCGGGACTGACTTAAACGTCAACCAAACGTTGAGGGAAGAACTTGAAAGTTTTCCAGTCGCTTTCGTCGACAGGACGTCGAACTAGATTTGAGTGTCTAGTTAGGCGACGTAAACTATAAGACTGACCCTCGGAAAGTGTACACCTAAAACGAAGCTCTGAGTGGATTAATTAAAGAAGGGAGCTAGCGCGTGTTACTTTCGTCAACAAAACTCCAAGCTGTCATGCTGTGTGCCTTGCATCTTCAGTAAGCCTCAGACCATCGGTTACCACTAGTTTCACTGAGGAGTCATGTCGGAGATCTCCATAACACTAGTGTTGGACTAGAACGGACATACTCAGTCGATGGATGAAGTAGGGTACTTAACACAGTTAACTAGGTCAAAGCTAGTGAGATACACGTAGCAAGAAAAGGGCTGTAGGCTAGGATGGAAGTCTAAGTGAGCAGTTACGTGATGTAACAATCACGGAGTTCAATTGTAGCAGCCGGTACAAAACGTTATTTGTTTTCCTCTTCTTACTTTACCCTCCAGGCGTTATTCCCTTGCAATAGATGCGCTTTCACAGGCACTGTTTCCTGTTGTTGCTCGAACGCTGTTGCTCGTTGTTTCACACGAGCATTTAGCTATGCACTTGTCCCCCTGCCAGACACCGTTGTGTCTACTACATTACTTTTTTCTTTTCTTCGATCCTGTTTGCTTTGGTGTTATCTGCTACGCGAGTACTACGCCCGGGCACACACGACGGGCAGCGACAACAGACACCACTCAGCTGAACGACCAGCAAGGCTCTTTCAATGCACAACCACCCCAGTACAATGACCTCCAATAAGATCCTATAAACGACGGTGACCTCACCCACCTCACCGAAGTACTTGAGACAAGCGGTAAGCATGATAAGCATCATGACTCGAGCAGCGCTTACGATGCATTCCTATACATATTACAGCTGTGATTGATTGTTGATCCAGATGGCGGGAAGTTGCATGGGTTGGGTCCCATGCGATGCCCCACGGAATCGACCAAATACCAATAGATACCCTGAAAGGGCTTCCTCGGTTCAGCTGGCCCGTGGGAGGTCTTGCGCACTGATCCCCAGATCGATAAGAAGCCTCCTTACCCCCCACCCGCCTTCACCCAACCTGTGATAGCAGCCTCCCGCTGGGTTCCACTCCTGATCGGAGCTTAGCTGGTAGCTAACCCTAACTGGCCCTGGAAGGGTGGTGGTCGGGATAGCAGTTCTCCCTGACGAGAGCTTTCGCCAGCTCGAAACCGCCTACTCATCTCGCCCCCCCTCTGTCCCTGCATGTACTGTACACGGCCCTAATCCTCGGAGAGGGGCGTCCGATGGACGCAGCAAACAGGTTCAACAGTCCAGGAGCCCTTCCCTTGCACATGAACCCCACACTGAGGCCCGCCCTCCCATCTAGCTCATTCACTCCGTTCTATGGCTACAGTGCTGGTACTAGTAGTACGTTTACCTACATACCAAATAGCGATTGTCATGGCACTGTCAGATAATTATTAGTCTCTTGGTTAGACATTCTGTAGGCTTGAAACTAATCACCCTCTATTCATTTGTGTGCGCACCGTACGCGCCCCAAGTTGGTCCTCAGAGGAAAGCAACAGACATAGACGATAAACAGGTCCGACAAAATAACAAAGTACCTCTTCCGTTTGACCGCATTTAGGTTTGCCCTTGGCTCAACCAAATTCAAATCATTCGCACAGGCTGAAGCGATCCTTGGAGCCAGTAAGTAACAGGTGAACGTATCGCCTCACTCATTCCCCGATCTGTTGCGCAGTCCCCTTCTCGTATGGTAACTATCATTCTGGTGGGTTTTTAATAGTGTATGGCTTTCCTGTTTCGCTGTGCCCTTTCCACTTCCTTGTTTGGCAAATGTAAAAGCGTTTGCTTACGTTTTCTTTCTCCTTATATCCTTCTCATCCTCCTTTACATTCAGAAAAGCATCCTGTTCCCCCAATGACGACTACCAATCATGATTGCGAGATGGCCCGAGGTGTGACCTTGTCTAAGCAGTCAGGTACTATTATCCGACAACGTTGGTGCACTATATTGAAGAAGGCCGGTCAAAAAACTTAACCACGGTCACTTTATCTTGATAGAACAGCCATGGAGATAACAGGGAGAACCATGTCGCTTCTGATGCTAGCCATGATTTGAACTGTGCGTGAGAAGTCCGTCTAGACGAGAATTCTCTGGTAATCTGTGGATGACCCCGCACATCACGAAGCGGCCCAGATCGAGCTGATGCGTTTCAGTCGCAACAACACCGAGAAACGCAGGATGGGATCGGGATATCGAGGCAATGACGCTGTTATACGTCTGCATTATTGTCTACCATCGGAGCATTGAGCAGGGTTAACCTTCCTCATGTCCATCTTCACCGTGTCTAGTCTCATCCTCTTCACTGACACGTATGAAGACCACTCCCATCTATAGGCCGTGTAATTAATCTCAAGCCAACCATCATGACAAGGTCTCGGAGAAGCCATAGATACCGCATGGCACATATCACCCTTCCCATGTGGTGTGCAAATATAGCATAATGCCTGTGTCTCCTCGAACACATGCAGAATGCGCCATCATTTCCGGTCTGTCCCCTAATCTCAAATACAAAATCTGTACAAATAATGAGTTTGAACTGCAGCACCCAGCCGTGATATAGTGCAATCCACTTATAGGTGCCTAGGGTCCCCTGCTGAGGCAAGCATGTAAGGAGCACTATTGAGGTTCGGCGTTTAAATCATTAACTAAGGATGCCTCCGCGGCATGATTCTACCGCATTTGCGCCCTCGAGCATGTGGTATCAGACGCCGTCCTGTGTCACGGCTTCCAGCCTTCAGATGATAGGAAACGATTACTCCAATCCCTTCGTTGCAGGCTTCCTGTGTCGTATACATGGCAATTATCTTCTCTGTGCAGCAATAAAGGCACTTTGGCACTGCCATGCATCACCACTATCGCACCTTTCCTGGACGCTGGTCATACATTTTGTTGTTCCAAACAAGTCATAAACATCATACCGGGTACAAGATATAAACGTCAGAAAAACCTAAGACCGAATCATCAGCAATCTCTGTCGTCGACTCATTTATTCCTCCTTGTCAAACCATCCGACATCGCCGTCTCTCTTGTACTAATCATGTCCTCTAGCTTACGGTCTGTTGTCGAACTTCTTGAGTTGAATAACTATCTATCTCGTGAGTTCGCTCATGGCTTCTGTCAATGGTTACTCTCATTGGCCAGTCTAGTCGCTGTTGTCACTGCTATTGTATATGATTTTTGTAAGTGAAACTTGCGTGCACTACATGCTCCTCATTCCAAATAACAATTGCGATTTTACCACTGTAGTTCTCACCTTTTCCGGAGAGGTATGTTATTTCACATCTTACATTGTATTTCTCGGCTTACAATGTTCAAAGATAGATTATGTTTGGGTAAAGTTGCAGTGTCAATCATTCAGCAAGTATTAAACCTCTGACGCCCTTGTAGTGCAGACCCTGGACATGGGTCTCTACAATTTTTGTAATTGTTCGTGTAAAGCGACCAGGGAATACCTAACGGCATGCGATTTAACTATTTTATAGGTCCGTTATCTCGGTATTTTTGCCACCGTGTAAGCGTAATTTCATTATAATACATTGCATACTATGTGGTTAATGGTGACTACACACTCCAGTACGCAAAACCTTGGTAAGTTCAGGGTTAGCTCAGAGGTCGATCGAGCTAACCACTGGATGCATTCATAGTTGGTACAACCTTTGTCCCTGTCCTGATCAAAGTTAGTTCTTTACTTTGCAATTTGTCTGGCATGCCACATTAATGATCTATCTTCTGGTAGGTGTATGTACTCACATTCCAAATGAAAACTATAATAATACTAGGTTTATAGATGTAAGTGTGTTAATTCACTATCCCCTACTATATTTGAATAAGCAATGGGTGTTCTATAGGTACTACCATGGTGCTGGTATCTGGCTGGGCATTTGAAATATTTTACAATGCTGCTGATTGTAAGTGACTGTCCAGACTAGGTCCTCTTTTTATACTACAATTTCAACTACAGTTGTGATGATTCTACGAGTATATGCAATGTGTAATCGATCCAAGATGATTCTTTGGGTCCTCCTATGTATCTATGTACCGCAAGTTATTCTAGGTTTTGTGATTGCAAGCATCGATACCATTCCCAATAGGACTTTTACGGGTAAGCCCTGAGATGAATTACATTTATCACTACATTCTCACACAAGTCTCTTTTCTAGTTACAGTAGTCCAACTCTTTGAGTTTTTGCTTTGCAGTGAATCATTGACCAGAATCAATGCAAAAATCCACCTGTCTGTTGTAGTCGTGCGGACTTTTCTCGGGACTCTACTTTTGGCTCTCGCTATCGTTCAAACCGTGAAGCAGTCGGTCGACATGTACAAAGCGACAAAAATATGGCAGCCGAATCGATACATGCAACAACTTGTGAAGGATGGAATTCTTTACTTTCTTGTGTACGTTTCCATTTCCCCTTTTCTATTGTCTCCATTCATTAGTATGACGACATTCATGCCATCTCGATCTTGTGTATTTGTGGGCAAACTACTAACTAATCAACTCTGAACTTCCAGGGTTTTGCTTTTCAGCATTTCTACGCTAGTCAATAACAGCGGTATAATGAACACTTCTGCAAAGGTTTACCTAAATGCTTTTGCTGGTTTTTGTGTATTCCCTGTTATGCCTCGGTTCATTATCAGCGTACGAGAGTTGTATGATCGTGATGTCCGTGGTCGCTGCCAGGGTGTTGACTCTGGATTTGGCGTGATATCACAACCTATCACCAGCCAAAATGCGGCCACGTCTGCGATTGCATTCGCAGATATCACCCCGGAGCAGGACGAATCAGAGGCGATTGAATTCGAAACGAGGGGAGAAAACGCGCGGAAAATCCAAGTGGGAGACTTTGAGGCAGAAGTTGTCGATTCGATGAATGTGAGCGCTGGCGTATCAGTGAACGGGTAGAGGATATTAGTATTTACTTTTTTCACCTATATGTATGCTTGTTCTTGGCGAAATGTGCGAGTTAGTTTCGAGCACGTTCACCAGCATAGAACCTAATCTATGAACGGCAAGAAGGCTAATGTGACATAAAAGTACCTCCATCGACACGTAAATACACACTGGGGAAACAGCAGCTCGTCAATATACTATATGGTAAATACCTCAAGAGGTCAGTCAAGGAACAACAGCAACCTGGAGAACTTTGGAAATGGATCCATGGCACTCGAGAGAGTGTAGAAAGGAAGTGTGAGCTCTGAAGCCTCTCTTACCCGCAACAAAACGGACACGGAGAGTACCGGGGCGTGACAAGGACATTAGGAGCTGGTTCAAGGGACCGCAGAACATGTTAGGATAGGTGTATGAATGCCTAGAATGGAGAGACGACAAAGACTCACCTGGGAGGACACGAGCTGAACGGAGTGAGCCAAATGACGAGGAAAATACCGAGATCCATCAGGGGAGTCACGGCGACAGTCTGGCAGATGACGACGGCGACGAGACGATCATACGAAGTCAAAACAAGAGGCCGGGAGGTGATGACAAGAACAAATAAATTGAGTGCGGACAGGATCACCGAGTAGATGGAGACGAGGCCAAACGTATGACACAGCAAGGGATGCGCGTTACGATTCGAAACGGGTCGGTACAGGGATGCTGACTGAAGGACAGAAGGGTGGGCACGGACAGCGCGAGCATATGACAACAGACATACTGGAGCTACTCATACCGTCATGTGGGTATTCTCGAGGACCGGTTGAGGCCATCGACCAGTTACACTGACGAGGGAAACTGACATTGCAGAAACGTCGGTTGACTGGTGTGAGAAAGCGAATTCACCATTTCGCAGGATTATGAATGACCATGTGTTGGATATACGCTGAATATTCAGGGAACAAGATTCTGAAGTACGAAGATCCAGCACGGCGGCACAGGAGCCGATTGAGCGAGCTGACTCGAGTGCCAAGTGATAAGCGCTCGACCGTGACATATTACACACACAAGTCAGGCGATACTCATACGGACACTATTTGTGAGCCACTGGCATATGCAGATAAGTATTTCTGATTATCTTGTTATATTTTTCTTTCTCTGGATTAGCACTGTAGGAAGAGGAGTACATCCTTATAACATACAAATCATATACGGGTGTTTACCACCGACATACATAAGCACATGTAGTGTTTCTGATTTCGTCAAAATTCAAAGACCAACCAGCGAAGTGAACGTGTTTCCATCCCCGACATTGAAGGTATGTACACCGTGTGTCACCGTTCATCTTGTCCACACCGTGTCTTATTCTCAGCAGACTTTGTTTCCATTGATGTGTTCTCGTTTGCGGCACGTCTCACCCGTCGCTTCGATTTCGCTGGCCGTGACGTGATGCGGTACTTGATCAAACTCATGCGTGGATATGCCTTCAATCGTACCACTGATTTTGAAACCGTACGAGAGATCAAGGAGGAGCTATGTTACGTCAGGTGAGAGATCGCGTTCGTCGACATCCCGTTACACGGATATGTACTTCATGTTAGCGATGACCTTGATCTCGATAAAAAACTAGCCAAAGAAACCATGGTCCTTGTCGAAAGTTATACGGTGCGGGATGGACTATTATCGGCTCTCATGATGCGATTCATCTCTACGCCAGCTTCCTGATAGGCGGATGATCAAATTTGAAGCTCCAGAGTGCATGTTCCAGCTACACCTGGTCGACATAGACCAACCAGGTGTAGCATGTTCGTTCCACTTTTCATCTTTCCGTCATCCGCTCTTCGACTCCTTCACGATGCGCTGATATGTTGGTACCCAAAAAGCTCCTCTTCCAAACAATCCATGTCGCAGCCGTAGATATTAGCTCAGAACTCTATAAACATATCGTCCTCCTGGTGGGTCTAGCATATACCCCGGACTGCCGAGCCGTCTTGAAAAGGAGATGAAGCAGCTCTATCTCACACGGGCACTCAACGGAGACCCCTCACGGTTAAATGTAGGTCATCCCATCCCCGATCATCTTCGTCCTATTCACAACATCACCCCTCGCGTGCCGCCCGCGGTTGTACGTCGTAGAAATTCAAAATCCGTATCGAAGACCCTCCACATCGAAAGCACATGGTCTTCCTCGGCGGTACCGTCCTCGCCGACGTCATAAAGAACCGGAACGACTTTTGAATATGGAGAGAGGAGTGATTCGAGCAGGGTGCGCAGTCGCTGGAGAAGCTCTGCAGGAGCGAGAATTGATTGTGTTCCTCCACGAGTTCGTTCTGACGCGCGGGTAGCCTGCTCCTCGTATGAACGGAATTCGTCACTCTAAGCATATTTTTTTTAACGCGGAGGGATAATTCACAAACAGTCTCAAAGTTTAAACATGTGTCGGCTCGATAGAGCGGAAGGAAGGAGTCGTTAACTATTGTGACGTGCATGCCTGGAATAGCAATTTTTCGTGTAACCAGTTTGGGTGTTGCTGTAATGTAGTATTATCCTTGATCTGTGTCCTTTAAAATCGTGGAGTCTAATATTCATTCCACTGAACGCATAATATCGATGATTACAGCGCGTGATAACGGTATATAGTGTACTATTACTGATATTTTGCAAGGATCATCTATCCGTCCAGCACTTTCTTTCCCCCAACAAGGCCAAATCTCACCATCTCACGCCATCAACTCTCTCGACTGCCCTTCCTCCATCCTCGGTACAAAGTCTACTTCAAACGGCTTGGTACACGACCACGTCCAGCAACTCATCCGCAAACGGATTGATTGGCGTTGCACCGGGTCGTTGCAGAATGCAGAAGGACCAGAGCAACAACGCGAGATTGATGTGCAACGAGCGCGTTGCGACGTCTTGGCCAGGACATGCCCTGTATGTGTGTGCATGTCCGTCAGGACAATGAGACGATAGGAACGATATTTGGGAACGAAACGCGTTGGCGTACCTCCGGCCAAAGCCAAACGTGTAGAAATGCATGTCTGTCCTGACCAGTCCGTCTTCGCTAAGCCAACGTTGAGGATCGAATCTCTGTGGATCTGGGAACGCAACAGGATCCCGCGAGATTTGCCTGTGATATGCACGGTGAGTATGCAGACAATGTCACGAGAACGAGATGTAAAAGCAAGTGCAGCATGAGTCTGGAGGACGTACCAATGGCACCCCAAGACAGTTGCCCCAGCAGGGATACACTGGCCTCTCTGTAGCATCGTGAGTGACGGAGAAATCTAGAAGAAAATTAGTATATACCCAGATAATGTCCTTGGTCGCACGGTGTGCGAAGCCTAGCATACACCAAGTGTACCTTACTTAAGATCCTGTGTCACCCGGATGCAAGGATGACATACCTATTGTTGCTATCGTTATCCAGCGTAATGCCTCGAGCGTAAGTGCATGGAGTTGCGGGAGCATATCCCAATCTCCAAATGTGGGAGCTACGTGCTGCGTCAGGAGCTGGTGAACCGAATTAGACGGTCGAAATGCCTCTGTCGCTCCCAACTACATCATCCAACTCTTCCTGGACACGCGCTTGTGCATCAGGGTGATGTGCCGCCGCCATAATCATCACAGTGATACCAGATGCAGTCTAGAATGGACCGTTTCAATGCATTCGAGTACGTGTCTCGCGAGCATACTTGGAACGTACAGTATCCGAGCCAGCGCCAAACAAGGAGCCAACGAGATAAGCCATCTCATCGTCCGTCAGCTGATGGTCATTGAATAGAACCGTTTTGCCAAAAGATGGGTCAGCACTATTCGTTGCCTAGAACCTCACAAAGTTAAGCAACAAGGAATTCCCCATGCATCACGACCATCTCATACCATATCGTCTCTGACCCGATTCAGTTGGTCTCGGAAGAGGGACAGCTCATATTGATGGAACTCCTCGAGCTGCCGAGTGTAGCAGGGGACGTATCTCAGCCATGGAATACGATCAACCAGATATGCCCCTGGTCGCAATGCCGTCTGGAAGTTCTTCAGTGCTTGATGTACTCGCATCACCTCGGGATCGTTGGCAGACGTCGGCGACGCCTTGCCATACGTCATACGCAAGATAACCGCGGCAGCATAACTAGAACGCAAGCACATACTCACAAATCAACCCTGAAACATGTCGAGAGGCACTCAAGGAACCCAATAGTTCGCATGAGTTAAAAAGGGACATACCTGGATTTCCTCGTATGTCTCTGCTGCTCTCGGTTGGAGGTGGGACTGCGCCGCTCGTCTAAATCGACGAAATTGATCTCCGGCGTGTGCCATGAGGAGGCGTAATCCCCCCGAGAAGATCTCGCCGGCTGCGATTGAGCGGGGACGATCGACAAGTGCTCCACCTTCTTTTTCCATGATTTCAGACGCTGCCTGTGAGAGTGAAGGCATCACATGAGTGAACCGGATGGATCTGTGAACGTGTTGGAATAGACAGCAACATACATCCATTCTACCAATGACGATGGTCACATGGTTGCCTTGTCGAAGAGATACGATAGGTCCGTATTGGTCGACTAGCGCAGCGAGCCCTTTAACGATGCCAGAAACATATAGCCAGTTGAGTGTCCTTGAGGCGTCATGCGAGTTGAGAAGTACACATACCCCTGTTTCGGCATTGAGTTCCTCCAGAACCATGTTACAGGTGGACCAGGAGGAAGCGGGATGCCGTGCTTGTGAGGATTTCGGGTAAGTGTCTTGGAAAAAAGGACGAGTGCCGTCACAGCGACTGCACCCCCTACGAGGGACGTCCAGGGGTGAATCAAGGCAGCAACGCCAACATTACCACTAGCGATGTCTTCGTGAAAAAGAGATATGTGCCACAGGGACTGAACGCGAGTGTTTGATCTCAGTATGAGTTACGAGGGATGTTTTTCTTGGGGTAATCGATGGACATGGTCTTGCTATATACCTCAACGCAAGCCGTATGCGTACAGTCCTCCATAGAGGCCGGATTGTACGCGATCATTTCGGGTATGCTGAGTGAGACCTGGTTGGGTCTTAGCTCATCGTCGGACCCCGACGCGGATTTCCCAGACTCGAAACGATAGAAGGCAAGCCTAGTAATCCGATCCTACATACGTACGATGTGTCAAAGTCGACGTGCCATGGCACACATTGCTTGGTGATTCTACGAGCCTTTTGCTAGCGAGGCAGTCGGTAAGTCGTGGTTAGGGAAAGCAAACGTTCACGCTTTGGCTCATCAAACTTGCTTCCCGCTGTGAAGATCAATAGTGTATATACCTTTTCTCGCAGTATAGCAGCACATCCATGAACCTCTTTGGAACACTTTTGGACGCGAGCGCTCCTCTTGAGGTCATATATGCTTGGGAAAGAGGTTGTCAGCGTGCATGATTTGGATCTTTCAAGCTGAGTAGCACTGTGTGAGGATAACTTTGGAGGGTTTCCAACCAGCCAAGTTCAAATTTAAGTATGTACTAGTCTCTTCGCTGATGAGTACTATCGTCGCCTCTCGTTCCAGCTTACCATGATCCCGACCCCAACAACGTCCCCCACTCCTTGAAACAAACTCGTCGTAACCGGCTCCCTAATCTCCTCTCCAAAACGTTCCTCTCCCCCTTATCGATGGTGACCCGAACCATGTTGCAGGTGGACCAGGAGGAAGTGGGACGCCGTTCTTGCGAGGACTTCTAGTGAGTGTCTTGGAAAGGAGGACGAATACGGTCGCAACCACTACATCCCTTACGAGGTATGTCCAAGGGAAGATCGAGGCGGTGATGCCACATCCGACACGCCTCATCGTCTTTCACCCAGTCCAAGTCGTCCCACACTTGATAACCTATTATGGACTTTAAGATGCTCTCTTGTTCCATTGCTTTGATTCTGGTCGGATACTCCATGTTTACCCGAGAAGCTCCCCCACAATAATAGCCATGATGCCATCAATTCCATCACTTTCCGTGTCGTGAACGAGTTACTCCGACTTGTCCCCGTTCTCAAGGCCAAGAACGATATCTAGACTCGAGGTCCCCATTCTGGTTACCAAGCAAATGTGCAGTTACTCAAGTACCTTGCGTCCACGCTTCATGATTGTCCAATAAGACATTTCTGGGGCATTAGTGTCCTCGGAACCTCGATGCGTGTCTGCTGTGGTGACAAGGCAACAGGAGACATAAGCCCCTCGGCTGCACCACACTCGGGCAAACTTTCTTTAGACTATCTAGCCAGAGAGTGGGGTATGAACATGCTATCAAAGGAAGGATTTAAACAGGTAAAGAGCATTGTCAATGACATCTTCATTCACACTGGGCACAGGAAATTCATGTAACAACCATCGAGCATATTGCGTGTAGTACGTCACTGGTCTGTTACACTTTATCATCCCCTGTGTAATCTTCAAGGGGATATTCTGAACTGTATTTGTATCTATCTGTTCACTTGTGCCTATGCTTAGACCGTTAGCTTGTCATGGCCTTTCTCCAAAACCAACCCCTCCCCTGAAGAGCAGGGGATATCACGTGACCGCTATCATCGCGTGACGCGTGCTTTCGACGAAGTACTGTTTCAAGAAGTCCCAGGCTCTGAGATGTCGGACGACGACCTGAAAAGGTAAGGCGGAAAATGTGAATGTTTGTCAGGAATATACTGAAATCCATTACAGGGCAATTGCTCTTAGTTTGATGGAGGCTCATCCGAATTCACTGGGTGGTACCGAACCCCAAAGCGACACCGAACGGGATACTTTCGATAATGAGGAACAACAGTTTCAGAAAGATCTCCAGCGCGCTATCGTTGGATCTCAGGAACACAGTACCGCCGTTTCGACGTCGAAGGACCAAACTACTCATGGTAGCACGTCGCCCCCATCAGCGTCAACATTTTTGTCTGAGCGCGCACAGATGGAGAAAGAGAGGTTGGCGAGACTCAAACGCCTCCGTGGCGAAAGTGATGGTTACGAAAACACCGAGAGGCAGCCACCTGTTAAGCGGTTGCATACCTCATCTGTTGAACTAACTAATCGCAAAGTAAACCAATCCCAGTCATCGTCCTCCATTTCGAGTGGCTCATCGCTCTCGAGTATACTTGGAAAGGCGATTTCTGCCAAAGGTAGAACACAGGCAGTTCCTGTTGTCGACCAACTCTTCTGGAGTGGCGAACTACGACCGACTGCAAATAAACATTCTCAGCCAAGGGAGGATGGCAAGGAAACTTTCAGACTATCTGAGGTATTAAGTCCTGTGCGTACTCGATATCGCACCCTGTCTTCAGCGCGATAATCACCATTATGTCAAGAAAGCCGACATTTCGTTCGCCATACTTTCCTCCTACTCAACTTCTATCTCATGGATCTACGAGTTTTTTGATCCGCGCACGCCCGTCATTCTTGTTAGTCAGCCCGACTTGTCTGGACGGGCCGCCATCAAGAACGTTTTTCCTAATTGGATAATGACCGTCCCACTCCTAAGATATGGACGAGGTTGTCAACATATGAAAGTGTGTATTCCGGCTCTTTACCTCCACCTACTCAGTAGATTTACATTGATTACCCTAGTTTATGCTGGTAGGCTCACCGATTCCGTGATGTGGAACACTCGCGATCCCTTTTCCTGTAAGATCTTTTACAAAACAGGTCGTCTGCGGGTAGTCATATCAACTGCAAATCTTATAGACTATGATTGGCGTGATATTGAAAATGTCGGTTATCTTGTTTTCATGGGACTTTAGCTCAGTGTTGACGAGAGTCTACAGGCTGTTTGGTTGCAAGATGTTCCACCGCGCTCAGAACCTATACCCCATGAACGGAACGGAGTGAATGATTTTCCTTCCATTATGCAGAGCGTCCTAGCCGCGGTCAACGTGCGTCCAGCGCTAGCAAACATGTTAGCCAACGATGTGTGTGCAAACCCCTCTTCCTGACCTGGCTCTAATCCGTTCTCAGCATCCCAAGTTGCCTCTTCGCACCATCGAGGAACTTCGCTCTAAGTGGGATTTCTCCAAGGTCTGCGTCAAACTTGTTCCCTCTATCGCAGGAAAACACGAAGGATGGCTGGCGGTCATCCAGACAGGTCATCCTCGCCTCATGAAAGCTGTGCGAGATCTTGGTTTGCGGACTGGGAAAGGAAAAGCTGCAAGAGAGTTGGTCCTCGAGTGCCAGGTAGAGTTCTCGACCGAGATACAGTATTCGGTCCAAGGTTGATGGCTAATCGGATGGAGTACAGGGTTCAAGCATTGGATCTTATTCTATGCAGTGGCTGAACGAGTTTCATTGGTCCGCGCGCGGCGAATCTGCGGAGGAGTGGCTGGACGAGCCCAAACGTCGCAGATACAACCTCCTATGGCCACCTGTGAAGATTGTTTTCCCAAGTCTGAAGACAGTCAGAGCTACCATCTTGGGTGAGCCTGTAAGTACAACCATCACTTTTGCGATTCTCTCCTTCGAACGTCAATATTTGAATAGGGGGGAGGAACTATGTTCTGTCGAAGAAACCAATGGGAAGCGGCCAAGTTTCCCAAGGAACTGTTTCATGACTCGATGAGCACAGGCGGACGCGTTTTGATGCACACCAAGGTTCGGTCCAGTTGCAATATATCACCGATGCTATTGTGACGTCGTATAGATGATTATCGCAACTCTCCACCGAACTTCTCCATCCGTAAACTCGTCCAAGTCTGGTGCAAAAGCTACGCATTCAGCTAGTCCAGACAAGGGTAAATCCAAGGTCATCGTGATTTCTGACAGTGAAACAGAGTCGGAAAACGACGTAGTAGAGACTGCTCCAGAAGTGCAGAAAGAGGCCATTGGGTGGGCCTATGTTGGTTCGCACAACTTCACACCTTCCGCCTGGGGAACACTATCCGGTTCTGGATTCAACCCAACGTTGAACGTAGGTATCATGCTATGCTATGACGCCGCACACCCCACTGACAGTCCCGTTTTCACTACGAATGGACAGGTCACCAATTATGAGCTTGGGATAATATTCCCACTATATGAAGAGGACATGAAGCGAGTGTCGTGCTTCAAACGACCTCCAAGGAAATATGTGCTTAGCGAGGATGAACCATGGGTGAGTTTATGCATTGATGTTACATTGCGCACCTATAATATTCCCACTAGATACAAGACGAATCGCCAATATTCAAAAGTCGAACGGTTTAGTATCTATTTACGAGCCAACCTAGGCCTTAGACGTCATTCTGTTGTATAGACCTACAGGTACAGCGTGTCTTCAAGTCTGTTTAACAGATGACCGTTTGATAAGTGGAAGATAGAAGCTATGATGGGTAGGGTGACTCGTCCAAAATGTGTCAATACTGTCTCCTATTGATCAACGAGGTGTTGCGCTGACAACTATAACATCAATTGGAGCAGGAAATAAATGAGACGACACTTGGTTTGTTATGGTCAGCAGGAAGTGCCATACAAGGAATTTTGGGAGCGCCTCCTCTCTGTTCTGCGCGCTTCCTGAGGGAGATGCCTTGTGGAGACGGCCACTGCGTAGAAATTTGGGCGGTCGATAGCGTGAGCTGTTGTCATGACTGCCGTCCGTGTGTTTCTCCGCTTCCTTGTCTGCTGTCTCATTGCCTTTGATATTCCTATGACCCATCGAACAGTGACGTCTTCATTTCTGGAACCGCGGCGCCCATGAACTATGCGAATTGGCCCGATGAAATGATTGACTGAATGATGGCCTGGTCGTTGGCGTGTGCGTTCCCAAATTGAACGGATGCTCGGCCGTTGACGAGTATGTTGACGGGTCAATCTAGGTTTTCCTTCGTCAGGAGCAATTGAGCCGCGAGAGCCGCCGATCAGCCTCACGATCCGGGCTTCTGTTTCGACTTTCTCCGCCGCCTGGAATTAAGTAAAGTGAAGCGGCACAGTCGACCATTAGGCGACGCGCTTGAGCACAACCTCCGCAACCTTAAATTATCGTAACCAATCAGCAAGTTCGGCGAAGTTGAAAGTTTCCTTATTTTCTGGGAACTTACGGCCCTCGGTCATGGTCTGCATTGAGTGGCCACTGGCAACACATACACACCCATCTTGCAGGTCGCTTCAGTGAAACCAGCCAGTGCTAACCGGTGGTAACCGATGGTAACCGATGGTAGCCGACAGTCTGAACCAGTCCTGACTGCTGACTATTTACAGAAGCGGGGCCTTTTCAGAGTCTGCCAAGGAAAAGCGTCATGCACGACTTGTTGTTCGGGTTACGCTGATAGACTTACTGACCCTACAATGTTCCCTGAGGGACGTTAAAATCGCTAACTCTAAGCGGGCAGGTTTCGCGCTTGGACAAGCAGGGACGACGAACGCCACATTCTTCCCACGAAAATGAACCCGATGTTGACGACTTCAGGCGTTCATAAAGATCACTTCAAATAATGGTCTTTTGTTCCGTCCTCTCCTTTGAGTCCATGAAGCTTCCAAATGACATCAGCCACGAACACCCCGACTTTCTCATTAACATATATTGAAGCCGTCAGTAATGTTCGGCATCACATTGGTGGGTCCTGTCTGTGCCGTATTGTGCCAAATCTATACACTCATAGTACCGAAAGCGGGCGCGTTGACCTTGATAATCTGGGATATCCTCCTGATTTTAGAGGAAGAGTGTGTGTATATATGGCGGTAAGACCACGCATCTCATATGTATGTTGTCTTGATCACATTACCAGAATGCGATGGTGCATGCTTAAATTTATCTACATCTATTTTCGCTATTTCTTGCTAGTTGCACAACTGTAGGTCATGCAATCACTCTTCCATCAGGATACCAGGGCAACTAGCACCCGCACAGATTTCATCTCGCCGTCTTGCCAATATTGTCGTCGGGTCGCATGCCGGATTCCCTATGCGTGGTCTGGGGCTGGTATGTTGTACTTATCATGCATATATCAGGTTGTGTGATGGAGGCTGTCTTGGCTACCAGAGGTAAGCTTAGGAAACCACACAGTGTTGGTTTCTCAACCTTCACAATCAGTTTACGCGCTGTTCAATCGGAACCGCAGGGTGGGCATCTTCCTTGGGGGTCTCATCGTCTTAGAGTTGGTTGTCGCAGCAATAATCCTGATCCGTGGTTCTAAAACGGCGTATTTCGAGGCATGCGTGCTTCTGATTCCACATAAGGGGCTGGCAAAGCTTTTCATGTAAGCTTTCTACCCTTCGTATTCGTGTGTAGGTCGATGTGGGTACCTCAGATGCATTATCGTGTTCGTCCAGAGTATCATCATGGGTATGTTTGCTTTCAAACACCTCATCGGGATTGGACTGGGGTGGGGAAGGACGCCCCTTCTATCATTCCTTGTGAGAGATGCTACCAGTTATTATATGATGGTTCTCCGTGAGTCACCCTACAAATAATCAAATAGTACAGCTGAACGTGAGTCGGACGGCTCACTCTAGTATTATGTACTGTTCTTGTGTTGGTCTGTGAGCTCGACGATTTACGAAGTGTGGTCATTTTATAGTATGTCTCACGTACTCACTCCTCCCGATCACCATATTGACGAGTCAATCAAAGTTGGTCAACGTCGTTTTATTCAGTCCTTGTGAGTAATGCCAATCGATCTCGAACCCTGCAGTACTCTGAAACTTTGAACTTGACATAGGGTTGTCGTCTCATATTAAACACGGCATGCTTCGTGAGGAGTACCCAGAGCGAGGAAATCCAGCTTACCAACGTTGTCAGCTTGACCTCCCTGTAATGCGGTGTTCTCTGCAATATTATGTCGTATGTTCAGCCATTGTACTCTGGTGGTAATGGAGGTGTTGGAGTTCAGCAAGTGTATCTGCAGGTGTAATGTCAGGTATAATGTAAGGACATTCTTTATTACAAATGATCGTGCATCTTTTTCTTTCCTTTGTTACTTTAGCTGTTGACTAATACTGCAGTCATATGATATCTTCATTCCCAAACCTTGGATATGATCTGTTTTTTTCTTTGTGTCTTGCTTTGTCTATCTTATATATATATAATTGAGCATGTACTATGATTATCCTAGTCTGTCACATCCACACATGACTGAGGTGAGATTATCTTACTGTATTCATATCTACTTGTGCTAACTTGCATGTAGTTAGACCCACAATAGGTGAATAAATTATAGTCTGTTGTACTCATGCATGACTGAATTACACCCATGATAGTATTTCTACAGGTTATGAGCCCTGTGCTCAATTGATTAACTTGAAGCTGTACCATCTATTCACTATGTCCATAGTTGTTCCTGGTACTATTGTCTCTTTTTTCAACAATGTTCCCAAGCTCAATGTCAAGGGGACAAATTGGGTGATCTTCCACTTTTATTTCTAAGTCACTATTGTAGCTAAAGAGCTATGGGGCCATTTTGATGGCACCAATACAAAGCCATCTTATTTGACCCTCATGATCCCTGAGCAAAATGAAATGAAGAAATGAATGAAAAATGAGAACATCATAATTTACCTCCTTAGTTAGCACATCTTGAACTTGACTGCACTGCATATTCAGAAAAAGACTTCTGTGAAAGAGATGTGGGATGAAATTATAAAGGAATATACAGAAAAGGGAGTATATGCACAAATCAATTTGCATACTTAGTTTCTTGAGTTAAGACTGCCAAAAGGCAGTGACATTTGTTATTTTCTAAACAGGCTGCAAATCAAGTGGGAGTTAGCAGCTGTTGAGGTAGAAATCAAAAAGAAGGATTATTGATCAATAATCATCAAATCCCTTCCTAATGGACTTGCAAACTTTGCATCAAACCAACTCACCAATGCACAATTTCATAGCACTATCAAGACACTTGATCTCAACATTCTTATTTTCATGATCACTAAGAAGTCTGATTATCAGAGGGTGAAGCACTCTGCTCAAACAGACACCAAAAATCACAATCACAACAAGGCCATGGCTATTGGCTTGTCAGGAAGCTTGCATAAGCAAGGCAAAGGTTAGCACATAAGCAACAAGTAAGGGATTCCAACAAGAAAACCCTGAAAGTGTTGGGAGTGTGGCTCAATCAAGCATCTGGCTGCCTGGCACAGAAAAGAAGAGAATAGTGGAGAAAAGAAATCTACCACTAGTGTTGTGAATACTGCAAATGACAACAGCAACTTTAAGAATGGGGTGTTACATTTTCCTCCCATACTATTCCCAGTATGCTTTCTTGTCTATGCTTTTCCTTTTGCTTTACTTTATGATTCTGATGACTGCCAATTGGTCCCCCACCATCAGGTCAATCTTGGTGTTGATCTCTTCTTTCTCACATTTGTCATAGCAGTGCTTCTTCTTCTGCTCTTTCTTTCTGCACACCACATGCCTTCTTTAATTGACACTCTTACTTCTTCTGCACCATTCCACCTTGACAGCTGTTTTGCATTCCACCCTAACAGGTGACACTGTTTCAGCTTGACAGGTAACATCCTATTTGTTATCAACACTACATCCTTTCTTGCATCAGCCCCAACTTATAGTCTATGTGGATTCTCAAAACATATATAAAGCAGATACTTTACTATATGTCTTCTTAGCTTAGTTCTTCCTTGTATCTGTATAGTAGCCTTACAACCTAGTTTGCTTGATTGTGTCTCAAGATCCCTAAGCCCCCATATCTCCCAGAAATCTCTAGCTCTTTGCTCTAGTGCTTAGGACCCTAGTATGCCTTTGAATCCATGACACACACACATAGTCTTTCAAAGAGCTATGCTTGTCCCTACCCAGGCCAAGCATAACAAAAGAACTAAGCTCTTGTTGTGCAACCTAAACAGAAGATTAAAAAGATGGACTATTAAATAATGTTGAGTGGTCTTGTATGAAACTTGGTATGATTAATGAAAGAAGATGAAGGGGAGAGTAACCTGTGATGGTCTCACTTCACAGGTTGCAATGAATAACCAAGTGGATTAGGCTGAGAGGATTCAGCCAAAGACACCCCATATTTATACTATACAAAAATGCACACAGACCAATGAAGTCATAGATAAGCAATAGCAAAAATAAAAAGAAGTGACAGAAATGGGTTAACACATGTTGATCATGAGTCACAAGAATGGAAGAAAAGAAGCAGAAATGAAAAGAAGCACAACATGTTGCTTTCATGAGTCAATTATCATCAAAAAGTGTCAGCATGAGTCATGCACCTGTTAATGTGACTTTTGTGCCATATGAAAGGTGAAGGATAAAAGTATCAGTCTAGACCTGATCACATGACAAAGTCATGTGATAGACTGATAAGATAAGATGATCAAAAAAAAAGATCAAGGAAATGAAAAAGTATAAGTTCAGCATATAATGCATAATACTGTTATGAATTTGTGTATGATATGCTAGGACTACTGCACTATGACTGCTTGCTTACATGCACAAGTGCCATGACTTTCCCTTTCTCTGATTATGTGACCTCTTTGTTCCTTCACATTATCATGCCTCTCACCCTTCATGTGTATCACATCTTTTATTTTTCTTCACATCTTTACAATCATTATGACCTCACCGATTAATCTTTTATTCCTGATCACATTCCCCTCTTCATCTCTAACATTTCCTCTGATCAGTATGATTACTTATCGAGATCCTATCTTGATCACAAACCCTGCAAGATCCTAGATGGATCTCTGCCATGATTTTCTCTCCAATTAGTCACACATTGTGATCGATCTTCCATTCTACTTTCCTTCCTGCATTCATATCTGCTCTTCATATTCCCACTTCATATGAATGCCTAATGTTAACCTTATGGACTCTTCTGTTGGAATAACAAGTGTGCACACAGCCTGGACCATGACTGGCTCAAGTAATCACCAGTGTGCATATGGCTCATTGCACCACCATTCCTTACACCTATGGACCATATGGACACTTTCATAGTCTTTATTGCATACTTACAGTTTTTCTCATTCCTATGTCCGAAGCTCAAAAAGCTCCTTATATTCCCTTTTGGCTAGTATTGTCTCTATTTCGTATATAAGACATGTGTTTCGTATTCGAGCACCTTAGTCTGTTACACCATGCAATAACTGAGATGAGTTACATACAGTCTACTTTATTACATCTTGAGCTAACTTGTACATAGTTTACATCTTGATAGGTGAATATTATAGTCCATTACATTATGCAATGATTGAGTTTACATCTCAATAGTTGTGCACTTGCATCACCTTGATCAAGACCAAATTTCTACAGATTATGAGCCCTGCTCCCTTGTGCTAATTGATCAATGTCATACCTCATTATACTGCCACCATGTCCACCAACTCTACCACCAATGAAACCCTACCAAGCATTATCCCAAAGCTTGAAGTGAAAGGAACCAACTGGGCGATCTTTCTTTTCCATTTCAGGATTGTGAGGTGGGCCAAGGAATTCTGAGGCCACTTCGATGGCACAGCTGTGTGTTCTACATACTCTACCACTGTTACAACAATGCAACAAGCTGAAATTGATAAATGGCAAA
>JBBPJS010000207.1:0-20845 GCA_038088835.1 Singerocomus rubriflavus
TGGGTATTACTGCGTTCGTCTCCCTGATGATGCTCAGCGAGCACAGCGACTATCGAGAACAGTACTCCAGCGAATTGCTGCAGACTACTTCAACACGACTTCACCATGGAATGGTGTTGCTGATCGTGGACGTTTTGGTATTCCAGCATTTGTGTCGGATATCAGTGTTTTGCTCGTTAGTCATATCAAAAAAGCGTACGTAGCACCACGATACGCTTTGGTTTCCTTTGGGGCTCAACAAGTTGTCTTGCAGCGTACCACAGCTCAGACAGGATGTCGAGCAACTACTCGCTTCTTGCTTGGAGGAAATAAGCACTCTGCCTAAGCCCTTGGAGGCTGATCCACAAATCGAGGCACTCGCAAGAGTCAACGCTTTCTGCGATGCGTTCAAGGGTGCTGTCTCTGGTGCAAGTTCGGATAAGAGCCTTGCGCAGCGAAATCGAGCGCTTTATACTATACTAGCTCGGAATATTCGAGGGACTTCTCCAGATTTTCGTCCTTTTGAAGATCCCAAGCAATGCTCGCAGATCGGTGCTCTTGAACCTGACGAACATGATGCTATCAGGAGTGATAAAGTAGGGATTATGGGAGTGTACGATGTTCGCAAGACCATTTTGGAGTTTGATTCATTCTCTTCTCTGCTAGTTTACTTTCTAACAAATATATATAGGTCGATTGCATGGGAACTTCCTGGTAACATTCCGTACGAGGCCAAGACTCGTCTCATCAACCAATTCACGACGCTATGGTTTGGTCCCGCAGAAGATTGTCTGACATCCATCAATGATGTGCTTGATGATGTCATTTGGAAACTCGTCGAGATACACTTTGGCCGATTCAAGGTCCTCCAAGAATTGATTTCGTGCGTTATCACCAAGGTTGTTACAAGGGTTTGACGTGGACTCTGTTCTCGTTTGTAGTGATCTCATTCGCCCCGACATCGAAGAATACAAACTCGAAGCACTTTCTGCGATCCAAGAAACTCTTGGGATTGAGATAAACCCAAACTACACACAAAATCTGAAGGATTTTGAGAACCTTCGTATAAGGTGGCTTGCTAAGTATCAGTATGCTCGTAAACATCCCTGGGAATATCAGACCCCTACCGAAACCTATAATGCATGTAGTCCAGCGGCCCAATCCTATGGGGCATATAGTCCAGTGGCCGGGGTACGAGAAATTATTGATCCAGCACAACAAGCCTTGCAATATCTGGCTCAAGCGGGATACAAGGGTCTCACTGTTCAAGACTTGGCTCGTCTATCTCCCCCAGATCAATTTCAAGATGAATTGATCGTCATGGCAGACGTACGCGCATACTTTACCATTGCATGCAAGGTAAGGAGATATCCGCGAAACAGACCCAAGTGGAAGCTGAAGTGACAGTCGTACAGCGCATCATTGATCACCTCCCGTTGAAGATTGAACACACCCTGCATCATCCACTGGCAGAAAGATTGTCAGTCAACCTACTCCAACTCTTGATGGTTGACACAACCTCGACGGGCAACTTTGCTGATCGCATGAGGGAGTTGATGAGTGAGGATCCAGCCATCGAGACGAAGCGGACCCAGCTGGAGGCGAAGCGGATCCGACTACAAGAAATGAGAAGGCGGCTTCTCAGCTTTGCTAAGTGAACGGTATCAAGCTTTTCCTTCGTCAAGTTATATTCTGTGTGTACATACAGTATGTGGCGCTGGCACACTTCTGATCAGAAGTGTGTCGGTACCACAAGTGATCTTGATGCCATATGTATTACTTGTCGATGCTATCTGCTCGACCACGAATAAATGTAGAAACCTTATCACGTCCAGTCAAACATGTGTCTACGCCTTGTCGTATTTCAAGAGAGTAGATGCTGGACTTCTGAACTACTTCGGACTTTGGAAAGCTGTATAGGGCCATCTCAGCACTTGTCTCTCTCCGGACAGCAAGTGGCTTGTCAGCAAATCATAGAGAAACAAATCGAATATGCAAAGTATTGAAGATGGGGGAGAACAAGGTAGTGGCCAACTATCTTGACTCAGCCTAGAACGCCACCACGTGAAACGACGAGGAATGCACTTAAAGGAACAGCGGCCTTTGTCCAACCCCAGATTGCAGTTATACCATCCTCACATCTCTAGTGTCTGTCGCTTTCTTTTTCTTACCTGGCACAAGTCTGTCGGCGACTGATGGGGAAGTAGGAAGAATGCTAAAGCTGAAATATTGAGTTCGTAACCTGGCGCTCAGCTTGCAAAGAAACAGCAGCTCGCCTGCACGACCTTCGGGTCTATCGTACTCTTCAGTCATGTCACTGGTTCACGGACTTACAATTGCGAATGGTAGTTAGGTGTGCTCTATTGTAGCGTGTCGTAGAGGGACTGCGTGCTCTTTGAAGATGCTGCCATGTTATCTTCTGGGACACCATTGGTGCGACTCAGAAACATGGCCGTGCTATCGTATCTCCTGATACGGTTGTCGTCTCGCTGGTGGCTTCCGTGGCGTGATCACAGCTTCATTCGACTACAGAGTCTAATAAAGATCTGGTCCTTGATGATCGCCGAGCAGGGCTGAGGAGAATACGCCGTCATTCTTGCAATTTCATTCCTTAGGCCCCTACTGCCCGTTACGGAGACTCTGTCTCACATGGCGATATACAGACTGTATGTGCATCTTGCAATCCGTGACGGGAAGAGTTGGGTTTGAGGTTAGCCTGGAGTCAGTGTCAAGGAGTCAAAGGTTAAATACTACTATTAGGTCACAAGACACGTTGCAGTGTATACCGAGTCATAACTTGTACGTTCGCTTCCCTTGTGCAACTTCCACCTAGCGCCATGGCGGCCAGTGCACTCTCTAGAGTACTTGCGAGGCTCCAAAACCTCCCGTCGATGTCCCTACCGACTGACTACCCGAGACAAGTCGGGACCAACAGGTTGATCGAGGCTGCCCATATTGCTAGTCTTCCCGAACAGACATCCCTCGCATTGCTCAAACTCGCTCTTCATTCAGAAGATGGTGACGCAGAAGACGACGATGCGCAAAAGACCAGACCTTCCGCGTTCCACCTCATCCTCGCCGCTTTTACTGTTTTGCTACATCGCTACACTGGTGACACTGACATCGTCATCGGTTCTTCATCTGCTGCTGTCAGTGCGCCCCTGATTCTGCGCCTGGCTGTCGATCCATCCGATACTTTCTGGTCCATCGTCCAACGCGTCCAATCTGTCGAGAAAGAGGCAGAGACCGATGTACTCTCTTACGAAACCATCGTCCAAGCCCTCTATAGGGACAAAGAGGACACCATGGAAAACACCCATCCACTCTTTCGCGTTCGTTTCTTCGATGAAACCGACCAACCTCGCGAGAATTTCATCCGCTCAACTAGTCTGACATCCGATCTCACTATTTTTATCACGCGACCCCCCGCGACGACTCGTTCTTCCCTTGCTCCCTACATATCACTCCGCATCCTCTACAATTCTCTACTCTTTAGTCCAGTCCGTATTTCGTTCATCATCGATCAGCTCTCGGTGCTACTGCGCAAAGTCTCTGCGAATCCCGCTGCTCTCATAGGATCAGTGCCCCTGCTGACTGATGGCCAAAGGGTCCATCTGCCCAATCCAACCGCAGATCTTCATTGGTGTGATTGGAAAGGAGCGATAACGGATGTTTTTTCGCGCAATGCGATCCACTGGCCAGACCGGTCATGTGTAATCCAAAGTCTTTCCTCTACAACTCCTGATGGAAGACAAGACTCGCGTACTTACACGTACGGTGATATCAGGAGAGCATCGAATATCTTGGCGCACCATCTTCTTCAGGGCGGTATCAAACGAGAAGAAGTCGTGATGATCTACGCATATCGAAGCGTGGAGCTCGTCGTTGCGGTGGTAGCGGTCCTCAAAGCTGGCGCAACGTTCTCCGTCATTGGTCTGTTGTCTTTTACGTGTACTTGACCGTCAGGCGAGCCATTCACACCCCTACTAGACCCAGCCTACCCTCCATCACGGCAACAGATATACTTGCAAGTTGCTCAGCCTCGTGGACTCGTCGTTCTGGCTGGGGCAGGAAGGATCGGACCTAGCGTTCGAGAGTTCCTTTCAAACAACCTCAAGATTCGTGTCGAGGTCCCTGCACTCGAGTTTTCGTCTATAGGCGAAATTCTTGGCGGAATTGTCAATGAAACCGACGTGCTCAAGTCACGACATCATCTTTCAGAAACCGATCCAAATGTTATTATCGGACCTGACAGCATCGGCACCTTGTCTTTTACAAGTGGCAGCACCGGCATCCCGAAAGGAGTCCGGGGACGTCATTACAGTTTAACCCATTTCTTCCCTTGGATGGGCGAGAGATTTACGCTGGGTGAATCCTCCAAATTCACCATGCTCAGTGGTATTGCTCATGATCCTATCCAGCGAGATAGTGAGTATCGAATGTACCGCAATGATTCTATCTCATCGTCTCTTAGTCTTCACACCCCTGTTCTTCGGCGCCGAGCTCTACGTTCCTACCGCGGAGGATATTGGAACACCCGGCCGGCTCGCAGAGTGGATGGATGCCAACAAGGTCACCGTTACTCACCTCACCCCCGCAATGGGCCAGCTTCTCTCTGCGCAAGCCACTTGCCAGATTCCCTCTCTTCGCAGTGCCTTCTTCGTTGGCGACGTCCTCACTAAACGCGATTGCCTCCGACTTCAGTCCCTTGCTGCAAACGTTCATATCATCAACATGTACGGAACCACTGAAACACAACGCGCTGTGTCCTATTTCCCAATTCCGCCCGTCTCTGAAGACCCGACTTTCCTGGCTACCCAAAAAGACATCATGCCTGCTGGTGAAGGCATGATCGATGTCCAACTTCTTGTTGTCAACAGATCCGACAAGAGCGTTCCATGCGCAGTTGGAGAAGTCGGAGAGATCTATGTGCGTTCTGGTGGTTTGGCCGAGGGATATCTCGACCCTGAAGCATCCGCTGAGAAGTTTGTTTCGAATTGGTTTGCCTCATTATTATCTCCATGGAAAGACACGATCCTGCATCCACTACAGGGTCTCGCTAGGCCTGAGTCACGCCACTGGAAGGGTATCCGTGATCGGATGTATCGGTCTGGAGATCTGGGACGTTATCTTCCCGATGGCCGTGTCGAGTGCACAGGACGCGCAGATGATCAAGTCAAAATACGTGGTTTCCGAATCGAGCTTGGCGAGATTGATACCTTGATGAGCCAACACCCACTCGTTCGTGAGAACGTTACACTTGTACGGAGAGACAAGGACGAAGAAAAGATACTTGTCAGCTACTTCGTACCACTAGATGGCGCGCTGTTGAACGATTTCACGAGCGAGCTCAGTGGTGACGAAGAAGCTGGCGACGTCAAGAGCATGCCGAAATATAGACGACTCATCAAGGACATCAGGGAGCATCTCAAGAAAAAATTGCCCAGTTACAGTATTCCTGCATGTGCGTCAACACAGGGTCGTGTTGTTCTTCTGGCTGACCTTTTGTACCCGGCCAGTGTTCGTTCCTCTTCATCGCATGCCCCTTAATCCCAATGGTAAAATAGACAAGCCAGCACTCCCCTTTCCGGATACAGCCCACGCTCATGTCGCTCATGCTGAACACAAGACTGTTTTCAAAGACATTAAAAAAAGGGTTATCAGTCTCACAGAAGAAAAACTGTGTTCCATTTGGGCAGAGGTGTTGCCCAACCCACCAGAGACAATACCATTAGACGAGAGCTTCTTCGATCTTGGAGGACATTCGGTCCTGGCAACTCGCCTCATCTTCGAGATACGAAAGGCATTCATCGTCGAGGCACCTCTGGGGCTCGTTTTTGCCCAACCGACCATTAGCGGTCTTGCAGCCGCCGTCGATACCTTGCGCGTTCCAGACTTTGGTATTGCCCCTCCAGACTCAAATTCCGCTCCATATCCGTCTCCGTCTATTGTGGATGGCATGCAGAAAAAGTTCACATCCGTCACTGTTGAATATAGTCAGGATTTCGACCACCTGGTTTCGCGCCTACGGGACTCCTATCCACCACTGCCTCCCGACTTCCACACGCGCGCCTTGACAGTGTTCCTCACGGGCGCTACTGGGTATCTTGGTGCATTCATCCTACGTGATCTACTCCAACGTGAACAAAGGGTACAAAAAGTTATCTGCCTTGTGCGTTCTCCTTCTGTTGAGAATGGGCTTGAACGATTGAAGCAAGGATCGACCGACCGCGGCGTCTGGGATGAGAAATGGGTGGACTCCGGAAGGCTCGAGGTAGTCATTGGAGACCTTGGGCAAGATCGCTTTGGGATGAATGAAAATACCTGGGCACGGATTGCGGCAGAAGCTGATGTCGTGTTGCACAATGGCGCTCTGGTCTGTTCTCCATAAGTTCTTGTTGCGTGTTTCATCTCACAAACATCTGCAAAAGGTCCATTGGGTCTACCCGTACGAGAGACTCCGATCGCCCAACGTGATTGGAACCCTGACAGGGGTTGACCTCGCTTCGACGACAAGGCAGAAACTTTTTGTGTTTGTTTCTTCAACGTCGGCTATCGACACGGAACACTACGTTCGACTCTCTGATTCGTTGTCGCACATGCGCAGTGAGCGCAGAGGTATACCCGAGGACGATGACCTCGAGGGCGCGAGGACTGGTCTCAAGACCGGATACGGACAAACTAAATGGGTGTCTGAAAGGCTGCTGCTGGAGGCAGGTAAGCGAGGACTTGAAGGACATATTGTACGCCCAGGGTATGTTGTCGGAGATTCAAAAACAGCAGGTACGTATTTTGCCCTCGGATGACTGGTTTTGGTCGACCCGTCTGTACTTAACAGTGACCAACACGGACGATTTTATATGGCGGATGGTCAAGGGGTGTGTACAGCTTGGGCTTGTTCCTGATATCAACAATACCGTGAACATGGTACCTGTGGACCATGTTGCACGGTGTACAGCACTCGCCGCCATTGCACCGTTACCGAATGCGACTCAGACGGTGCTACATATAGTGGCCAAACCACTTCCGACGTTCAACGACTTGCTCTCGTCACTCGCAGAGTACGGCTTCTCGACGCGACAATGCGAATACTTGGTCTGGAGACGAGAGCTAGAGAAACACGTTATGGAGGTTCAAGATAACGCATTATTCCCCCTATTGCACTTTGTTCTTGACGACCTTCCCACAAGCACCAAGGCGCCTGAGCTTGACGATGTCAACACGGCTGCGCTGCTGGCACAAAGCCAACATGTAGCCATGCCATCGGCAGTATCTGGCGAACTGATGGGCTTGTATCTGTCATGGCTGGTTGGCGCTGCATTCCTGCCACCGCCAGGCTCGCCTAGCGGGTGCAAGCGCCTGCCATCGCTCGGGAATGGTGCGGTGACGAAGGCGGCGGGACGGAGTGGCGTGTAGGAACCCTGACGACGGAGCCTTGAAGCAACACACGGTCTGTAGATATGTAACGTAGGAGAGGTGGCAAATCGAGGGTGTCGAAGAGGGTTCATAGGCGACGGTAGACGCTCGACAAGACTGCCCGGTTCACGATATCATTCACGTCACATGATTTCAACCTCAGACAGAGCGCAAATCAGCTCAAAGAGGCGGCCTTGCGCGCTCCGTCGTGAGAGACGTTCTCAGCAAAGAGTGGATCAGGTGCCAAAAGACTTTGCCATGATTTATCTCACCTGACTTGCCAGGCTATCCTCTCTTGGTTTCTGTCAACCATGTCGCGCCGGGCGCAACGTGCCATGCCCCTGCATCCTGTGCACCAGCCACTCTGTGCTGTATTAGGTTTGCCTCATTCTTACTCACCTAACGGCACAAGCGGCTTGCTCCGGCAAGTAGGGCACGTAGCCGTACTCATATAAATGAACCCGTTGCGTTTCGGATTTCAACCCTCTCGGTAGTACCACATAATGAGTCTCGTTGGCGCAGAGGCTGAAAAGTACCTGCGGGTCGCCTCGCTCTCCATCGCTGCTTATGAGTGAGTCTCCATCCTCAGTTCTCTGCAGCGCTTTTTTGATAATCTGCACACAGCTACTTAATCACCCTCCCCGCTGAAGTGCGGTTTTATCGAAGTCAATCTGACATCTTCCGTCCAAGGTATATCATCCCGTCTGTCATCCCTCACGGACGACTGACTGTCTGTTTTGTTTAGCCTGGGTTGCATTCTTTTCGTCCTCATTCGGTGAGCATCGCCTTTTCAAGGCCCTTTGCTTCCTTGTCTGACCTGGCAACAGCTATGTTAGTATTATTGTGATGGTTGTCAGCAACTTTGGTGTCCTCGCTACATCGTTCACTGCCGAATCATGTAACCACTACTATTTAATCGCATGTGTCTTGAAAGGTTGGTTCGGTCTTGGAACTCACCAGGCTTTCGCCGCTAACATCTTAGCAGTCGTCCAAACTATGGTTTCACAAGTCATTCTGGGTGTTAGGCAAGTAGGTTTTGTCTGTTTTCGGCTTGCCTAACGTCCTTTTGAAGAACATTCAACATTGCCCAGAGAGAAAGAGCTGTTGGCACCATCCTTATTATAGCCTTTGCCATCACGACCACGGTCAGTCGTTTTCCCATGTTTGCCGGCTTCGTTGAACACCTTGCACAGCTCGAATGGTTCACCAACTTGTACCGTCGTATACGTGAGTGCTCCTCCATCATATGACGCTAAATTGGGATTGTTGACGTGACTTTCAGCGGTCTCGGTCTATGTGAGTTTTATAGCTGCTATAGCACAAAAGTAATTCATCCTGTGCACCCACAACTACAGGGAAAGTGAGTCTCCATCGAGTGATAATTTGATTAACTGTTGAGCGGCCATTAGTTGCACTCCGGGCAATGACAGCGCCCATCCGACTGCATGGACGTACTACATTATATCAATGTGTTGGGATGTTGGAACTTTGACGCTCTCTACATTTTATCTCGTGCGATATAATTCTATTAATGGGAGGTTCGTCTTTGTTTTTTTTCGGCTTTATCAAACCCAGCGCTGAAACAATCTCCGCTTTGATCTCAGGTTGACTCGGTTGATTAGAACGTAAGGGTTCTCAGCCCACACCATACAACACTAGATTGATTCTCTTGCTAGTATGATTTACGATGGACTGGGCTATTTCCTGGTTCTGACAGGTGTGGCCGCTTGCCTGCCTGTGTTTTTTGTGCTGAGTCCTCGGAAGGTATCAATGTCTTCAATCTCGTCCTATATCGGGCAAGTGATCAGGGTGTACAGGTGAGTGTCATTATTTCCGACCAAACTGCGAAGCGAATTCTTACCGTAAACCGACGGGTATCAGTCTGCAGGGTGAGTGTAAATATAGCCTTATTGCTGTCACGTTACATGACCAATGTCACATTAGCGCGTCAATGGGTTACGCACTCACTTGGATAATGAGTCAACGGATCCTGATTCATTTAAGAGGTGTGTTGTTTTTTTCAGTGCGAAGCGTCACACCCAAGCAAGGCTCATTCTTTATTCCCCAGAACTCTCTGAACCCGCGGAGGTGGTGCAATTCGAGAACATCATACTCACCCACCAGCCTCACCCTGCACGCTCTGTTATCACTGCATTACGTTCGGTATGTGAGGCCCAAAAGACTCCAATTGACCTGGAGTATTCCCCGAACCCGCGTCCACGTTCTGAACTGGACCTTGATGTTCGAGTGCACGTCGAACAATCTGTGACCTTCGACTATGATCAATCGTCAGGGAATCGATTGACCGGGAGTGAAGAGGGGTACTTCTGATAGACATACCTGATGCAGATCTGTCGTGCAACCAACAATATAATGTATGTATATCGCAGCACACGTAGAGGGGCGGTATAATTCAAAATAAATTAGTGAATCTCAGTAATCAGGTCTTGGTCACCTTGCTTTGAGTCATGCTTTGACCTGGCGGTGTCGACGATACACTCGGACATCTTGCACTGCAAAGCCAGTACGTCGTACGACCTCGACGATCTGCACGCGACGCCAAAAGACGGCTGTATTCTTCCCCATGCCCATACCCCCTAACCTAGTCGAATCCGCACTGGCGGTGCAGAATATCATCCAGACTCGGATGACGAGACATAAAGTACCATTCATGGATGAATTGTCCATCCAAAGAAGCTCGACCACAGTCGACGTCACCGAACTTGACAACGCATTTCCCAGTTTCCTCGGCACTTCTGAGTTTTTTTATGACTCTCGTGCAGGCGCGTGCTTTCTTACTTGACAAGCTGAGATGACTTGACGAGACAGAACAGTGTGGGTGTGAGTTGGCGCACATCTCGTTCCTATCGATGATGCACGACCCTTAGATACGAAAACCCGCTGATAACTGCCACGTCCCGTGCGCTCATCTCTGACATTCACGCACTCACCCGTCGTTGTTGCGCCCTCGATGTACCTCGCCCATGGTCCTTTCTCTATGCCCTTTTAGGGGCTTGTCCCGCAAATAAACTCGGCGACGATCCTTGGTTCAAGGCAATCCGGATCTGGGCGGAAGTAGACGATATCAACGAAGCGGACAGTTTTGGTGCGCGTTGTTAGTCTCCAAGATCACCATTGCCTCACGCGCATATAATTCTAGATGGCCACAAGAAGAGCTTTGTCGAATACACCCTCAACGTCCTCTTCTTTCTCGACCTTCATACTACATACAGAATGCCCTAAACCCTGATGTTACGCCGCCCGCCACCCTCTCCTGTTGATTCTCAGCTGTCGCTCTCCGTTCCGGCATCGTCATCCCTCCTGATACCTGGAGCGCCTATTTCCGTGCCGTCCCCGCTCCATTTCCAGCTCCCTGTTATGACACGGCTCAGTTTCAACGAACAAGGTCAGATTACGTTCCATCGAGACATTTGGGACTTTGGCGACGTGGTACGACTTATCCCCGGAGTGCGCATAGTACTTTGGATAATGACACGCGAAGGTGCGTGGGGACTGAGTTGGATCAGCCAAAGAATGTGCTCCAACATGAACTCGGCGCCCAGCAAAGCGAAAGCATGGATGGAGATGACGATAACGCACTACTCGCATCGAGTGTCATTTAGATTCATCGTTGTTGTCAGTGGATTCAGAAACATTGTGCTTCTGATATATGGAAGGTCAGGTTCCACGTCACTTCTGTTATGCCATTGATATATTGGATGACTTTTAAATGTACACACGGAGTTTCCTGCATGTGCCACCACGTGTTTAATAACGGTATACATTACTGTGGAATTGAGCGCAAATTGTTCTTTATGAAGCGGGAATGGACACGAGGTGTGGCCCTGGTACGCATTGGAGCCCGCCCGGGTGGAGTGAACGTGGGTCCTTGCTACGGAGCCATCCGGTACTCCTCACTTGGCAGGGGGTCGTGAAAGTTTCGTCGGTGAAGACCACAATACGATCCCCGTGTTCTCTGGCCGTCCGTCTTTGCAAGCGCAATGCAGGAGATGGGGACAGACCGCGCATATTTCATTCGCCACCTGCTGTTACGGACCTTGCATGCAAATTCGGTGCTACATCTTACAAGGCTTGCTCGTCACTCTAGACGGACATGACGTGTCGATGTTGCGGTTACAATTCCTCCGAGCCTTGGTAGAGAGCTACCGATCGGACTCGGAGGGTGGCAGAAGGAGATTAACTACAAGACCCTTCCATGTACGACGCCGATCAGCTGTAGTGCCACTACAGTAGTGGGCTTCATTGAAACCGGAGAAGCAAACCACCCATTCTGTGGCGTCGATGAACTGTCCGTTGGTACGTCGATAGGTGAGATGCACGTCCTCTGGATGGATGTGTACACGCCTCTGGTTCGACCAACTGGCCGAGCGCTCCCAGGGGTCCTAAGCCGAGTTCACGTGGGCATCACGGATCAGGAAAAGGCCGCTTCCTCAGAAGTGTCAATAAAAGTGCAGATGACTCGGAATCGACATCCTCTGGACCAGCGACAATATACAGCATATTTCCTGTTGTTTCGCTGGCATCACCATGCCACTGAACGTATTTTGATGGTGCTAACTCAGCAACAGTGGAGGCCACAACATTGATCGCCGTGTTAAAGCACTTTTCGTGAATGAGCAAACATATGATAGGAAATCATGAGGATAGACATGGCAAGATGGCCGAGCGGTCCAAGGCGTGTGACTCAAGCTTAACGAGCTTGCCTGCTTAGGCGGGTTTCTCATCTCCGAATGGAGGCGGGAGTTCGAATCTCCCTCTTGTCATACTTTTTTCAGTTGTTCCGTTGATAGGGAGTTGGGGGAAAATTCACTGCAGGTGTAAGACCCTCACAACTTTGAAGCTGCTCCCTTCGCTGATAGGTTCCTTGACGCAAGGCTGAGCCTCATTAATTATTCCTTGAGTGGGAATGCACATGTTTAAAGATCTAACTATTACAAAAGGTGTTTGCGGGAAGCCAGTGTCACCTTTGACCAGGCACTATCCAATAGTTTGACGACCTCTTCGGTGAGAGGACCTCCATTACTATGTCACTCAAGTCAGGACATTCCCCAATGTGAGATGAAAAAGGCACCTACCTCTCCTTCAGGATAGATTCCAACTGAATGGGATTACTTGCGCCGACGAGAATGCGGTCTCCTGCCTCTGGGTCGAGCTTACTGTGGTGTTGCAGCCACCTAAGCGCAGCCTCTGAAAGAGAAACGTTGTTTTGGGCCTGACATGCAGGGCAACTGGCGTGAGCATCACACAAGGACATGTTGCGTCATGGACAGCAACACGTAGTGGCGCACTGACCAGCAAATCATTCAGCTCCCTGACCGCAGGCAAGATTGGACTATAACTCTTCTGCAGTTTGGTAGCGATAACAGAGACCCTGGGGTCCCATCGTCCACCCGGTGCTTGTAGGTCTACATCGGTTAACATACGTCCAGAGAGCACGCCGCTCCTTGTTGAATTATGGATGAGTCAGCACTATCAGACAAGACGAGGGGAAGGGGGAGACGGCTACGTACGCAAGTGGACTGTAGGCGTAAAATCGGATGCCAAAGTTCCTTAGACAAGGCAGGAGTCTGGAAAAAAAAAAAGTCATCGCATTCGACGCCCCTATCCTATGTCTAGAGGGTTACGTACTCTGCTTCGACGCTGCGCTCGATAATGTTGTATAGACCTTGATAGACCGTCGGTCTGACCCAACCGTGCTTGTCCGCGGTGGACACCGCTTCGGTAACCTGGAACAGGGAAGGTCAGTCTAATGTGAGTGCAAAATACATCGACACGACGAACTTCCGAAGGGGCAAAGTTGCTCAGCCCGAACAATTCACTGGTAGGCATCAACGGAGGCCTCATGAAGAAATCCGACAGTGGAGCTCACAAAGCACCCTCTGTGTATAGATCGTTTATAGCATGAAGCGTCTCCTCGATCGGTGTGTCTCTATCCGGCTTATGCAAGTAGAAAGTATGGATCTTGACACTTCCGAGCGCCTTGACAGATGCTGTCAACGCCTTCTTGACGTTTTCTGCCTTGAGTCCGCCCTGGTCGATAGGATATACCCTACATCATTGGCTTCAGTCTTGTATGTCGAAATTCGTGTGTTTTTCCCAAAGAACCAACTTTGTATCCACGGTACATCCTTTCAAGTCAAGCAGGCCGATGAGCTGCAGGAGAAGCACAGCGATAGTAAGCAATTTTCCCCTCTCCCACGAGTACGCTCTTGTGCGCATCTCCCAGACGCAATGTATGCTTACCTCTTCGGAGGTGCCAGCACCATACACACGTGAAGTGTCGAGCTTGTCATGTCCATAGCTAACGAACAGGTCAACAAGTTTCTGAGCGTCTTCGACGTTGTGAACCTTGGAACCCAAGGGAGGAGCGCTCGTGCCGAACTGGGCTGCTCCCTGTGATCAGGATGATATCGTCAGTCACATACATCGCGCACGAGAGTCCAGAGGCGGACCAGGACGAGTTTAATGCGGGAAGACATGGTAAAGGAGATTTTCTGAAGGAAGGGTTTGGGTAGAAATACCGTCTCAGCTGGGGTCACCTTTCTTTGAAGTCATATTACCGGGTAGCATCAGACATGAGTAAGCAAGCACTGGATCTATTTGACAAAAAAGAGAAAACGATAGAAACCAATACAAGCAACGGTGTCATACTCTACTTCCAACTCGATGTCGTAGCCACACCTACACCCAGCTGCCCTGAACTGATTCCAGACTTCCCAACCTGACTTACATCCTTGCGCTTCTTCAACCTTGAAAAATTGAGACTCACCCCAGCCGGCATGGACCCCGCCTCTCCATTCCGACTAGACTTGAAGTGTTCGTCGACAGTTTTGCACAAGCCTTGGAGAGTCGTGTACGGACCATTGTAACCAAGGCCGCCTTGGGTCGGAGGGAGACGGGCCCTAGAGTCATCAAAAATAAGGTGGACGCTGGTGAGGAAAAACATGGAGGGTTGTAGGTTAACGATTTCCCCAGATATAGTAGGTAACATTCTAGCGATAGCGCGTCTAATGGACGAGTCCGAAGTCGACAGCAATGATTTAGAAACATAGAAAAATTCAACGATGTGCGCAAGTCCAAGCATGAGAGTGGCTGAATAGACCGGGAACACGGTCTCCTTGTCTAGGGTGTGCAATGTCCCATAAGCGTCACTGTAGGTTAACGGAGGCCCTGCATCCGCGACTGTGAAGGATTGTCCACCGATATCTGGATTGGAGGTTCCTCTTTCTAGTTCTATGAGTCGTTGTTCGTAGCACAGGTGCGCGACAGCACAGTTCTCCACGTAGACAAATGATTGAAGGATGCCCGGCATCCATATCGGGTTGTACTGCCGTACAAGAGTGGCCCCACAAAGCGTGTCTCCACCAGGACCAAACACGCCGTTTCCTGGACGGATGCAGCCAGTCCTCAGTATGTGTGATCTGCTAGTAGGCGACCTGTCTGCAGCTCGGACTGCCTTTTCCGCTGACATCTTGGAAGCTGCGTAGTTGGACCAGAAATGGTCGTCTTGTTGCGGTAGATCCTTGTCATCATCATTATACACCTGGGTGAAGAGCGGCGGTTGCTTCTCCCAAGGCCACAGCCAGAGACGAGTACGACGCACGGAGACGGATGCCGATGAGGTATAGACGAGGGTACTGACACCGATCTCCTTGCAGGCATTGATCACGTTGAGGGTGCCAATATGGTTCACCTTGCTCGAACGTGGAAGGAACGCCTCATGACGCTCGAAGAAGCGTATATTGGCAGCAGTGTGGAAAACCGTGATATCCAGTTCACCGCTCGCGTCTGGCCAAGGCGCATTGAAGACCGCAGAAACAGCGTCCGCATCAGAAACGTCGGCCTGAAAAAAGGCGACGTGCTGGGCAGCTCCAGTTCGCAAGTCTGGGCGGCTGGGAAGGCGGATGTCTAAAACCCTGATCTTCTTTGGGTCCTCACCACGCTCCAGTAGTTGGAGGACGATCCATCCCCCTAGAAAGCCCGCCTAGAAAGAGACCCGCGTCTATCCGGCTGCAGAGATCGTGGAGAGAGGGAACGTACTCCACCGACCACAATATACCGCCGTCCGGTCTTGGGAGGAAGTAACTTGGTTATGACGACTGGATGTTTCGACAAGGCTTGAGCAGCTATGCGCGCCCCCTGAGGCGTGACACGCGTAGGCGAGTAAGCGAGTGCCTCGGGTGGGAGCAGTCCCAATTTCTTGTCATTGAGGTAACAGTAAAGAAAGACCAGGGAGACGACGAGGAGCAACCCGAACAGCAAGGTCAGCATCTCGTCCAGCCGCGAGCAAAGAGGGGTGCCGTAGATTCCTCACACACCGCATCGTAAATATACCTGGCGACCATGCCCAAAAGGAGAGGCTCAATAAAATGTCGCACCACAACTTGGGTTTTATTTCCTTCCCACCTTCCTAAAAATACTTCAGTAAACCTCAAAGTTGAGGAGACGGCCGGCTACCTACCATCGGTTACCACCAGTTACCACTGGCCGGTTTCACTGAAGTAGTCCAATATTCAACACGACCTTTTTAGTCTCCGTTCGGTTAGCTGTGTCAAGCGTTAGTGACTACGGTACTCTTGCCCAATCAGAACCTCTGCAAACCCTCGCGTAGGTTTGCAAAAGTCTCGTAACAAGGCGTGTCCTGGTACACCACATCTCGGCATAGCCCGACTAAAAAGGAATAATCGCATCAGAATCAGCCCATATGGACCTTCTGATACGAAAGAATTATTGGGGGACACCGAGCTCAATTATGTACAACAATATGTACTGACCCGGTCAGCGATAAGTACTGGCATTCTACCAAACGAATCTCTCCAGCTTCTGTGTCACAAAACTAGAAGTTGATACCACGGACGTCAGGCGGCAACTTACGGCGTCCTACACCCTGACACTCTCAGAGGGCGCGCGTAACAGCATTCTTCCTCGGATCGGGACCATACAAGATGTACAGGACAGCATTGCACAGGGCCACCCCCACCATTCATCGGTTCTGTTTCATAACATCGCTTGTCTAAAATTATTCGTCACCTATTCTTTATACTTTGTCCATATTCGTTACGAGCGAGCACTTCAGTCGTCGAGTCCTGTAGCCACCAACTGTATAATCAATCTCCGTTGATGGGCTAATATCCCTCGAAAAAAAAAAAACGCGTAACCATGTGCGCGATATCAATCGATCTAACCGTACAACCATCAGCGCTCTTCGTCACCATCAGAGACTCAACAAGGGGTAACACCAAGAAAGGAACGGCGATCAGCAGGCGTGGTCCACCTGTTGATGTTGGCCAATATAAAACCGTACGCGTAAAATAAGGGCCACAAAGACCGGTGCAAGACATTACTGTCCCTTGGGTAGAAGAAGCACTGCTTCTGGAAGATAATCACCAGCCACAAGGTGAACGCAGTCAAGCTAACAGCACATGCTATATAGTGCGCGAGAGTCCCCGTGGTAGGGGGGTTGATCTCACGAACGTTCATGCTGAATACGTTCTATCGAAGTGATGAGTTTAGCAGGATGGACGACACCGACAACATACAGCCAAGTATATCGCAGGAAGAAAGACCATCGAGAGATAAGCAATCTAATCCATGAGACTAAGCTGACTACCAGACGACAGAGAGTGTCAGCTCACCTGTTTCATAGCAGCGGAATCTCTCATCGTTACTTCCGCTAGCCCTTGCATCGTCTTGCTCTCCTCTATACCTACAGTTGCAAACACCTGGCCACAAGACCTCATCAGGGCATGAAAAGAAATGAAACACAAGATATCCGAACCAAGTGAATAACATTATCCAACCTAGCTGACAGCATCTCCCTCTGTTGAATCAATCTCTTGATTTCAGTTATGAGGTTGTGTGTCTCGATCCACAGGAGCTTTGCAGAATCCTCACGTTCCGCCCTCGAGATCGAAGGGCCGTTCATCGCTGGGTTGGGTGTGTCTCTTACGAATTCCACAGACCGGAGAAACTCTCGAAGGAGCTGCTGGTAATACAAGAGATGTGCTTGTAGCTCATGCAACTCACGCGTGAGCTTAATGTTATTGAACTGGACCACATCGCACTCCTGACAATGGGGCTCAAGGAAATCCGACGCCCGAGAGGCGGTGCTAACTCACGAGGGCATTGATATAGCGGAATAGGACTTCAAATGCCTCGTCCCACGCATAAAGCGCGTACCAGAGTGTCGCAAGAAAGAGAAATGTCGGATCCTTGGACCTCTTGTAAATTTTTGACCAGTAGACGCTATCGCCCGTCCTTTGTACGAGACACTGCAGCCGCTTCGCAAAAGTTCCCTGCAATCCCATACTAGGGTGATGGTATATAATCGTACTCGTTCCCGTACTGCGCACCATATGGAGCGACAATAAATCCTGGATCAGAAATTTGTTTCCTTTGCATATATTCAGAATTGGTATGCTTGCGACTCAAGCCAAAGAAGTTATACTTGCCTGGGAGAGAAAGCGGTGCTTGGGTGTCAATCAATTGTTTCTCTTCGGCTGGTACGGGTTATTCGAGAGAGTAGAAGGAAAGGGGTAAACATACGCGTGTGCGGAAGTGGTTCATCCACCCAACCACGAACGGCTGGAGCTCTTATTGATTGGGTTCTCGTGATCGGCCGTTGATTTTTTAAAGTACGGATGAAAGGAAGGACGACAGTGATGTCTAGAAGAGTGAGCGTGACAATAGAGTGTAGGGTTGCGTCTACTCACGATCCTCCAACGCCTTGAGGTCTTCCTGGTACCTAGACGGAATCCAATTCGCGGAGGATGCAAAGAAGAAATGTTCGATGTTGTATCTGGTTAGGATGAGATTGCAGTTGCACCCTACTATGTAAACAACGACACACCTCGTTCCTAGTATTTGAAGGACGGGTAATGCCATGTCCTCAACGAAAAGTGCTTGCAGTCGGACATTTGAAGGTGGCTATCACAGTCTGCCTCAGCTTCTCAGTATGCTATATGGATGCTACTTACTGGTATCCCAAGATGGTCCCAATACGCTCTGAGATCCACGACGTCGTCTTTACGGACAGTGCGCGCTTCTACTTGCTTGTCAAAGCAGCCGTCGTTGAGCATACTGACCTTGTATACAGTGGACGACTCGCGGTTGCTGCACTTGGTCAACATCTGGCTCCTATTCACCTGGTCGCTCGTCCAGTTTCCGAAAAGACTCTGTGGGTATCTTCCCCACTCGGAGCTGTTTGACAGTCCCGATGGAGCGGGATGGACTTTGCTCGCATCGTCATCAAAATTCATCCATGGCCATGGTGCCGACGGTGCTGCGTGGCGATATCTGCTCGGAGAGTAATAGAAAAGGTTGGCACTGTACGTCTGGGTCACAACATTGTCGGTCGGTCACTTACTTTGGCGCTGGATCCTTGGCAAAATTATAGACACTGCATTGGGACTGTTGTGCATGCGATTCCGATTCTCCGGTGGAAGGTGTATTAGTCTGGACGGTGGTCGTCCTCATTGAGGGAAATTGCGGGTCACTGATGAAACTTGATGCTGAGCTGCAGGCTTTTCAAGGATCTGCCACGTTTGGTGCCTCGCCTGGGTCAAGCGGGCAGTGCAGTTACTTATTGGCATAATACTTTGGACGTTTCCATCAGAAAACCAGAGCCAAAACGAAACATATACCTTCGAAAGAACTTTCTTTGTGGAGTGCCCGTGTGAAGTTGCGTGACACATACTCGAAATGGCTGACCACGAGCCGACGGTCTGAAGAAATGATTGCTGCTAGACTGCAGCCTGTAGTCTTTTATACACTCTGGATAAGGCCGTTAGTCTGTCGAAGTGACAAATGATGTTGGTATTTGTGAAGGCGCTACATCATGAAAGACATGATTAACAACAAAACTAGCCAAAGAGTCATCTACCGTGCGAATATATACATACATCCAAGGCACCAACGCGCGTGTTTAATAGCTCCCGCATCATAATCGAAACCCCACTGGGAACGTGCTAGGTTTACTGATTTAGACCTGACCATAAGTATTCTTTCTATCAGTCTGCCCATCACGAAATGTATCGATAGTATACTCACGGGCTGTCGAATTCGAGGATGAGATTGGGGGTTGGTAGGTTGGAACGCCCTTTTGAAGAGAGTAGATATCAGATTGTACACATAGAACACAGGCCACAAGGCTCGCCCCATGATGCCACCGTCTTCGGGGTGGAAAACACTCTCCTTCTGAAGCGCTATCACTACCCACGAAGTTACGATAGTGAGTCCGAAAGTGACCTCAACGTAGATGTCGAGGCTTCCTGTTGTTGGAGGATTGATCTCGCGGACGTTCATACTGAATACGTTCTAATCGAGGGTAAGTGACATGGACGTTGATCTTATTGACGACCTACTGCTAGAAAACTCCCCGGGAGGAACATCATTGTGAGATAGGCAATCTGTTGTGCTTCAGCATATTTGCAGACGAGACAAACAAGAATCAATCAGACCTGCTTCATAGCAGCGGAGTCGATCATCGTCGTCACCGCCAGCCTTTGCATAGTTTTACTATCATCGATATTGACACTCGCAAACGCCTGGAGAAGAGACGTGAGAAGTGCAGAGAGCAAGCAAAAGGACTACCAGGTTCTAACCAAGTCAGTAACGTTCTTAAGTCGGTCGGACAACATCTGCCTCTGTCCAGTTAATCTATCAATCTCAGAGATAAGATTGTTGGCTTCTCTGCACAAGAGGTCTGCAGAGTCGTTACGTGCGTCAAGGTCGCTCTCCAGAACGCTCATTGCCGGGTTGGGCGTGGCTTTCACGAACTCGACAGATACTCGGAAGTCCCGAAGGAGTTGTTGATAATACAAAAGATGTGCTTGTAACTTGTGCAACTCTCGTGTGAGTTCGATGTCATTACTTCGAAGGACCTGAGATTCCTGCAAAAGGGATCAACAAAAAAACAAAAGCCCAGGAAGCGGAAGCGCCTACTAGAGTATTGATATAGCTGTACAGTACTTCAAATGCTTCGTCCCATGCATACAGGGCGTACCAAAGAATCGCAAGGAAGAGAAAGGTTGGATCTTTGGATCTGTCGAATATCTTTGACCAATACACGCTGTCGCCCGTCCTCTGCACAAGAGACTGAAGGCGTTTTGCAGAAGTTCTTTGCAACTCTGAGCTGGGATGGTAAGAAATGATTGTACTGGTTGTCGGTTTGCGGTACATGTGAATGGCAAGCAGATCTTGGAGAAGAATTCTATCACCTTCAAATCATAGGATAAGAGTATGTGTGACTTATACGGAGAACAACACTTACCAGGAAGAAGAAGTGGTGCTTGGGTATCAATGACTTGATTTGTATCTATGACGCGGTTTGAAAGACTGCGGGAATTACTTGATGAAGACGTACCCATGTAGGGGAGCGCCACTTGTTCTTCTGGCCCCTCCGATTGGCCTAAAGGAACGCTTGTAGTTT
>JBBPJS010000208.1:0-20839 GCA_038088835.1 Singerocomus rubriflavus
TCTGTGTCTAGAACTCCAGGACTACTCTTGCAAGTCCTTGATAGCAATCGTACTCTTGCAATGATGCTCTGTCTTCCTCCTAATACCTAACCCCTAACAGGAAAGGCATAATCATGTGCAAGCCTTGGGGTGAGGGTTCCGGCTCTTGGGTGACCGCGTAGCTATTACCAGGTTGCAATCCTTGAGAACGAAGTTGGTGTCACCATAGATCCTTAGGTCTGTTCGATAACCCTAAAGGATGTCCCAATGAGAGATGCAATGCTACTCATGGCTTAAATATCTGTGAACACTAAACTAATAGGATAAGACCATCACAGCAACGAGGGCTTCTCGTGGTCGCAGGTATAACATCAGTATTCAGTACAATGAGGAATATGTCACGTGATCTTATATCTTTAATGGTTTGGTTCTTGGTACAACGAATGGGTTCCGTACTTGCATAGGTTCTGTGGCTTGAACTAGCCAAGGTACAAGTTGGCTCTCTGGCCTGACATTGGCGGTTCAGTACTAAGAGGATGATACAATGGAATGAGGAGAGGGAGAAGTAGAGGATTAGCTTTATCTCCAGACAGCTCACTTCTGAGGCTCAGTTAAGAGGGTCAGGCGAATACCATCCCTTACTTGATCTGTTGTTACTAGGCCACCTTGGTAGGCAGGGTAGGACACGAGGAAACAAGTGGATTAGGCTGGGGGAACAGCCTGTACTCATAACCCCTTATATACGTTACAGGAAAGTGCACAGACCATGCTGTGACTGGGTCTAGGGTATAACAGTATTAATGCTATTGGACTACTAGATTAAAGGGTAAGGTCCTTGAGGCAAAGGTTAGGCATTCATATGGAAGATGAAGAGCGGATATAAATGCAGGATCTAAAGTAGAATGGAAGATCGATCACAAGGTGTGACTGATCAGGAGGGAGATCATGGCAGAGATCCATCTAGGATCTTGCAGGGTCATGATCGAGATGTAATCTCGATGAGTGATCGTACTGATCGGAGGGAATGACGGAGATGAAGAAGGTGAAAAGATCGAGATAGAAGAGTGATTGGTGATTCGTGAAGAGTGTGAAGAGTGATTGGTGATTCGTGAAGAGTGTGAAGAGAGATAAGAGATGTGATTACGTGAAGGGGTGAAGGGGTGAAGATGTGAAGGGATGGGAGAGGTCACGTGATCAGGGATGAGTCATAAATAGTACTCGTGCATGCAAGCAAGCAGTCATTGTACTGTCATATCGTGCAAGTTCATACACAAATTCATAACACACTATAACTAATATGATAAGACCTGCATGGCAATAATAGCCTCTCGAGGTTGCAGGTATAACATCAGTAGTCAGTATGATAGGGAACTATATCACATAATCTTTGATAATTTTTGATTTAGTTCTTGGTACAAGGAATGTCTTCTGTTCTTCTCTGTTACTGGGATCTGTACAAGTGCTTGAATGAGCTTGCTAGCTTGGCCATAGGTTTGGCAGTACAGTGGTGCTAGGATGGAGAACGATGGAATGATGGGAGGAAGGATGAAGGTTAGCTTTATCTCCAGACATGCCTTACTCCTAGGGATTCAATGAAGGACTGGTAGGCAAATAGCTGTCCTTTACTTAGTCTTAACTTCACTAGGCCACCTTAGAAAGGCAGGATAGGAGAGGTAACAAGTGGATTAGGCTGAGGGAACAGCCTGTACTTATAATCCCACTATTTATATGATATAAGAGTGAGCACAGATCAAGCTGTGTCTCAGGTCTAGGGTATATGGTATTAGTGCTATTGGATAGTAAGATAAAGGGAAGGATCCATGAGGGGAACATTAGGCACTTCATCTATTAGAATGGAAGAGCGGAGATGAATGTGCAGGAACTAGGGTAAAGGGGATGATCAATCACAAGGTGTGATGATCAAGGAATGGGATCATGGCATAGATCCATCTAGGATCTTGCAGGGTCATGATTGAGATGCAATCTTGATTGGTAATCATACTGATCAGAAGGTAAGAGTGGAAATGAAGAAAGAGGATCAAGATCAGAATGGAAGATTGATCAGTGAAGTCATGACGATGTGAAGGAAGAGGATGTGATGATGTGAAAACATGACAGGATAAATGTGTGAAAGTGTGAAGGGAGCAAGGGAGGTCATGTGATCAGGGAAAGTCATAATTGAGTACTCATGCAATGCAAATATGCAGTCATAGTACTAAGTATCATACACAATTCATAATAGTACAAGATGGTTCAAGCCCCATATCATTTGTCCTAATTATCTGCCAGATTGTTGGGTTAGTTGGCAGAGTAGCATATCTCTTCGGATTCACAACAAAATCCTATTCCTCATCCTCTGGTTGTTTGCTGGGTTGGTTGAGTTGTTTGGCAGAGTAGCATAACTCTTTGGTTCTGCAACACTTAGTAGGTCTTACAAAGATTGCCTATATAGAGTGGCTGACAAAGAGCATACCTAAGATCACATCATAGCCAACACTTACCTCTGACTTCTTTGGTATATAGTATTACCCAACTCTGAACTTAGTCATCTGAGTCCCTCTGTATATAAACTCTGTAGATACATCTTGTACATCTCAGTTTGAATATTAACATAACCTGACTATTATGACATTGTACACTCTCTTAAACACTTTTCACTTTTATCTTATCTCTTGATCTAATCTTTTGTCTTATCTTTTCATCACATAACTAGATCACCTGATTAAGCCTAGACCAATGATATCATGCATTATGGCAGCCTTATAAGCACTGCCTATTTTATTTCTGTTGCTTCTTCTCTTCTTTTCTATTTAATGGTCTCATGCTTGCCTTGAGGTATTAATCTCTGTTGCTTCTTTCTATATTTGCTATCTTTTTATCTTTGATGTCACCTGGTCTGTGCACATCTTAGAGTAGTATAAATGTGGGGTCTACTTTTGACTAATGCCTCTTAGTCTAATCCATTTGGTCACTATTATGAAATGTTGTACAAACTTAGTACTATGACTGCATGCTTGCATGCACAAGTACTTATGACATCACTTTCACTGATCACATGACCACACTGTTCCTTCACATCATCATGCCCTTAACCCTTTATGTGTATCATATCTTCACTCTCTTTACTCCTTCATAATTGTCACACCTTCACACTAATCACTCTTCCATTCTGCCACATCTTGTAGTGTTCTCCCCTTCTTCATCTCCATCATTCCCTTTGATTGGTATGATTATCAATTGAGATTACATCTTGATCACAAACCCTGCAAGATCCTAGATGAATCTCTGCCATAATCATCTTGATCTTTTACATTTTGTGATTGATCTTCCATCATAGATTATTCCCTGCATTTTATCTCTTCTTTGTTCCACTCTAATAGATGAAGCTGCCTAACCTTTTACTCATGAACTATACCCTTTACCCTAAGTACCAATAGCATTAATCCCTTATACTCTAGACTCCTAGTCACAGCTTGGTCTATGCACCATCATATACCATATATAAAGGGGTTATACAAGAGGCTAAATCCCCCAGCCTAATCCACTTGTTACATCCTCTTCTACCCTGCCTATCAAGGTGGCCTAGTAATGATTGCAAGTAACAGACAGTTATTGTTACATCACCTAGGAAACAACTATACTTCTTGAATAGCAGTCACAACTTAAACTAGCAATGCAAACACCATGCAGGGTCTTGCCACAGAGGCCACACAGACACAGAGATAACAGGATGAGAATAGAGTGGTAAGGATAAGGAGTAATATCCTTAAGGTCTCAATCTTACTAGGAGATGAATAACCAAGTGGATTAGACTAAGGAGGATCAGTCAAATACACCCCATATTATACTACATGAGAGTGTGCACAGACCAGCTGATGTCATAGATAAGACAATAGTAAAAATAGAAAGAAGAAGCAGAGATTAAATCCTCAATGCAAGCATAAGTGTTAAGTGACCAGAGAAACACTATAACCCTGCCTATATCCATTACCTATAACCTGTCAGGTGATCTGGCATCACCAAGAGAATCCTTGAGCATTGTGGATAGAAGGAATGCTAGAACAGGAAATAGGGAGTCGGAGTGAGGAAAGGGTGATCTTCAATACCTTGATGAACTCTTGCATCATCAGTATCACCAAGCACTATTGCAGCTGGTGTGCATTCTCCTAATATTATATCCTATGAGTATGGCATAATCATTGTCAACCCTTGAGGCAAGAAGTCTAGGTCTTGGGTAATTGCATGGCTATCTTTAGGTTGCCATTCTTGAAAGCTGGTCAGGGGTGCCACCTCATCTTGGGGCCTTACACTCAGTGACCCAATGAGATCTTCTATGAGTTTGCAGACAAATAGAAATACTAATAAATAGAACATGGTCAATATGATAAGGAAAGCCAGCAGCATACACCTATGCAACCCACAGGTATAACATCCATAGAGCATTGTGATAATGTCTTGCATCATGTGAGTTTTCTATCATTGTGTTAGTGCCCTCACAAAGATGGGCAATACTTTAAAGAATGTTGGCTTCAAGTTGTTTTGACTGTGACTTTGTCTTGACTTTATCTTGAGCTTGCATGACCACACAGAATAAAGATAGGGAGGAGGAGATAAGGTGAGACCACATTCAGGCAATGCCTCACTCCCAGGCAGTCCGAAGACCAGGTGGGTAAATAGCTACCTTATTACTTGCTATAGCTTGAACATCACTAGATGTTATGAATTGTATATGATACTTGTTACTAACTCTGCACTATGACTGCATGCTTGCATATATGAGTGCCATGACATCATTCTTCCCTAATCATGTGACCACATCATCCCTTTCACATCTTCACACCTTCACCCTTCACATTGATCACAATCACAGATTCACCTCTTCACCTTTTTCACAAACTCACACCGATCACTCTTCCATTCTAATCACAATCACCTTCCCTTCTTGATATCTGCCCTTACCATTCGATTGGTACAATCATCTATTGAGATTGCATCTCAATCATAAACCCTGCAAGATCCTAGATGGATCTCTGCCACGATCCCCTTCCTGATCATTCACGTCTTGATGATCGATCTTCCCCTATATCTTAGACCTTGCATCTCATCTCCACTTCATTCCATTCTTCAGAAGAGATGTCTAACCTTTCACTCATGGACTATACCCTTTACCCTACTTACCAATAGCATTAATCTCTTATATCCTAGATCTCTAGTCACAGCTTGGTCTGTGCACCATCTTGTACCATATATATAGTGGGGTTATGAGTACAGGCTGTTCCCCCAGCCTAATCCACTTGTTACCTCTCCTACCCTGCTCTTAGTGGTGGCCTAGTGATGTTAACTCAAGTAAGGGACAGCTATTTGCCTACCGATCCTTCATTGGATCCCTAGGAGTGAGGCACATCTGGAGATAAAGCTAACACCTCCCTTCTCCCCTCATTGTTCCATTGTATCGTCCTAGCAACACTGTACTGCCAACTTAGGGCTAGCTAGCCAACTCGTTCAAGCACTCATACAGATCTCAGTAATAGAGAAGAACGGAACACATTCATTGTATCCAGAACTAAACCACTTATTAAAGATCACGTGATGTAGTCCTTCATCATCTTGACTACTGATGTTATACCTGCGATTCTGAGAGGCTATTGTTGCCATGTGGATTTTATCTTATTATTAGAAACGACTACAGATATTTAAGCCACAAGTGACACAGCACTCCTCATTAAAACATATGTGGAGGTCACCGAACCAAATAGTCTTCTGTATCTATGGTGACACCAGCTTCATTCTCAAGGATGGCAACCTGGTAACAGCCACACGATTACCCAAGGCTCAGAACCCTCGCCCCAAAAGCTGAACACAATTATGCTAGTACCATAGGGTATTAGTATTAGGAGGAAGACAGAGTACCATTGCAAGAGTACGGTTACTATCAAGGACTTGCAAGAGTAGTCCTGGAGATCTCATTATAGGAAGTCCCCCCACTTCAGTCCTTTTCTCTATCCAATTCCTGATATGAACAGGAAACTATACTGATAGAGACAACCCTTAAGTGGTCTTTAGATGATGGTTTGATGGGATGATGATAGGAGGAATGATATGAGGGTAACCCTTAGGACTCACTTCCCACTAAAGGACAAGTATCCAAATGGATTAGGCTGAGGGACGACAGCCAAAAACAGTCCCTTTATATACTACAAAGTATCATGCATGAACCAAGTGATGTCATAGATAAGATGTGAAAAGGAAGCACACCTCATGTCCATCAAATGGAAGTGAACGAACAGATATTAAAAGAATGAAAGAGAAATACATGGAAATGAAAAGAAGTCTCTTATAAGATGGAAATGAAAGATAAGAGCCTGAACCTCAACATGAGGTTACCTATAGGCATGACATCAGTGATGACATCATAGGTCTAGACCAATCATGTGATTTGATCATGTGACATGTCACGTGACCTAGTCATGTGATGCTAGAAAGATAAGATAAGATAAAGGAAAGAGAGAAATCATATAAGTTTGAGACAAAGTTTGTAACACTTCCCCCCCCTCAAGACTTGGATTTCAGATGAGTCAAGTTTTCATACAGGGAGAAAAGTGAAGCAAAATCAATGCTGGTGAGATGAAAGGGGTGCGGAGCACTAGGCCAATGAGTATGAAAAACGTGAATAGCATCCTGAGCATAATCAAGGTGAGCCACAGGCTCCCAAGTATAATCCAAAGCATCTCATCCTTTCCAATGAATCAAATAGTGAAGTGACCTGTTCATCATTTTAGAATCCACAATATGGTCGACTTCATATTCTTCATCACCTTCTTTCATGACCACAATAGCATCCGGACGCAACACAGGTTGAGAGGGCAATGGTTTGATATATGATTTGATGTGACCCACATTGACAACAGGATGAATCTTCATGCGAGAAGGTAATTCCAAATGCACTGCATTTAACATTACTTCAAGAATCTGATATGGTTCTAGCCAACATTGGGAAAGCTTAGAAGAAGGGAAAGGAAGCTTGAGATGTTCTGTAGATAATCAGACTCAATCTCCAATCGAAGAAGAGAAAGTAACTGGTGCATGAGCTCTCAAGGCCATTGAGTTGCGAGTGGCAGTTAAGGCCTGCTTAACGTCTTCATGCGCAACCACACATTCACCAGCAAAACTGTGTAATCCATTCGCAAAACCTAACTGGGGCACATAATTACGCATAATAGAGAAAGGTGTTTTTCCAGTTGCCAAGGAAACAGAATTATTGTGATGGAACTGAGCCATAGTAATCCAATTAGGCCAATCATTCTGTTTTTTGGCAATAAATTTGTGCAAATAGGCAATCAATTCCTGATTGATGCATTCCATTTGCCCATCAGTTTGCAGATGGTAAGTGGTGGATATTTTTTGTGAAATACTAAGAAGAGAGCAAAGAGAGGAAGTAAAGTCAGAGATAAATTGAGTTCCATGGTCGGAAACGATAGTGGAAGGAAGACTGTGGAAGCACCAGACAAAATCACAGAAAAGAATTGCTAACTCTTTTGAAGAGATCATCTTGAAACAAGGAATAAAGACCACTTTTTTAGAAAACTGGTCTACAATGACACAGACAGCATTCTTTCCATGCACTGTAGGGAATCCTAAAATAAAATCAACAGATAGGTCCTGCCAAGGGGCCTGTGCAACAGGAAGGGGTAATGGAGCAACACCTGAAATATGCTATTGACCTTTGGCAATAGCACAAGCTTGATAGGATGATAAATAGTTCTTGACGTCTTGAGTAATACCAGGCCAGTGGAATGATCAGGTAATAAGATGAAGTGTACGAGCTTGCCCTGCATGCCCTGCTAATGGTGAATCATGATATAAGGAAAGACATGAATTTCGAAGAGATTGAGGAATGTAAACGTTATGGTTTTGATCCATAAAAACTTTTGTGGAGTTGTCAAATATATAAGATGGAGATAAGGAATCATTCATGGTAGAGGTGGCTTGTCATACTTCCTCCATAAATGGAGAAGATAGTTGTATGCTGGCATTGAAGACTTTTGGAGATAATACCGTAATATTAGTATTAATCTTCTCTACAGCTTTTCCATAGTCTGGACATCTTGACAAAGCGTCTGCTCTTCCATTTTGTGATCCTGGTTTATAAGTTATGGTGAAGTTGTATTCTAGTAATACAGCATGCCAGTGTGCTTGTCTGGCTGATAAATCCTGAGGTTTTTTCCAGAACTCCAGATTCTTGTAATCAGTTCAGATGTCAAAATGGGGTAGACCTAATAAGTAATGTCTCCATTCTTATAGAGCTCTGATAATAGCAAGCAACTCCTTATCATAGATTGGGTAGTTGCGTTCTTCTTTTGAAAAAGAGTGGGAATAGAAAGCACAAGGTCTCCAGAGTTCATCATCACATTGTTGAGATAGAACTGCACCTGTGGCAAGATCAGATGCATTAGCTTCTATTCGCATTGGTTTAGATGTGTCAGGGAAAACTAGTAAAGGTGCCTTTATGAAACGTTCTTTTAGCATATCAAATGCTTTTTGTTGTGCTTCATTTCATTGAAATTTCTGATCTTTCTTTGTCAATGAAGTGAGAGGTTTGGATATTTCTGTGAAGTCTTGTATGAATCTCCTATAATAATTACATAATCTGAGGAAAGATTGAACATCCTTGAGTTTTTGAGGTACGGGCCAGTCCAAAATTGCATTGACTTTGCCTTTTTGCATTTCAACACCTTCTTTAGAGATGACCATTCCTAGGAAATCCACTTTAGGTTGTGAAAAGTGGCATTTGGATGGTTTAGCATAAAGATCATTATCTTTAAGGCATTGTAGGACTTTTTGTACAATAGCTTCGTGTTCTTCCTTGGTTTTGTTTTTTGTGAAGATGTTCACATCATCTAAATAGATGAGAATGCAGACCCACATGTCATTGTAAATGTTGTTCATCATTTGCTGAAATGTGGCAGGGGAATTAGTCATGCCAAAATACATGACCAGGGGTTCATAGGGTCCTTCGGATGTTACAAAGGCTCCTTTCCATTCATCTCCCTCTTTGATGCGGATGTTATTATATCCCCATTGTAGATCTAGCATTGTGAACATATTGGCACCTTTAAGCTGATCGATAAGAGTTGAAATAAGTGGTAATGGATACGCATTCTTGATGATTCCTTCATTCAAGTAGCGGTAATCCATGACCATTCGTTTCTTTCCATCTTTTTTAGGGATGAAGAAGATGGGAGCAGTTTGAGGGGATGTGGACGGTCATATATATCCTTTCTTTAGTTCTTTTTGAAGAAAGGTTCGAACTTCTTCTTGTTCGACTTCTGAAAGAGGGATGACACGTCCCTTCTTGGGTACAAAATCTGGTTTTAGATCTATGCCATGATTTCAGGGTTTCTGTTCTGGCATTCTTGTAGACTCAGATTCAGAGAAAACATCTAGAAAATCATGATATGCTGCAGGTACAGCTTTCTTTAATTCTAGTTCTTCCTCTTTTGAAATGGTGCGTATAGCAGTAGTAAGGAGGCTGTACTGTTGGCAATGCAAGGTACAGCGAGGGAAGGTTATGGTTTTATTGACCCAATCAATATTAGGATTATGTCGTGAAAGCCAATCATACCCTATAATAATCTGATGGATTCCTAGTGTGGATACTAAGGCATCCAACATTTCAGTATGCCCTTGCAGGGTTATGGCTATAGAAACATAGTATTGCAGGATTCCTTGAGTATTTATAGAGCCATCAGCATTGATTGCTTCTAATGGTCTTGCTAATGGTTTCTTTTCTAGCTTATACTGTTCAACCACTTTGGAGTCGATGAACATATTGCAGGCTTTTGAGTCTAGTAAAGCTTTCAAGGCTATCAGATGGTCTTGACCTTGATATACAAAGTTAATGTTACAGGGGATGTTGAATTCACCATGATGAGTGAGAGTTTTACTTTTTTCTGTAGGGGGTTTATAATTTACAGATGCTAATCGAACTGACCTTACAAAGGAATTAAGCACACTATGTTTATTTTCCAGTGCCACACTTGTTGGAGACGCCTTTACAGAAATGCCAAAGGCACATTTTATTGCTGTATCTAGCTCAGAGCTATTGAAGTCTGATGTTACATTAATAGATATGGAACGTGGTAAGATAATTGTTCTTTGACCAAAGTTACCCCTATCAACCTTGGTCTGCTTTAATTTAAAGATATCTTGGATGCTTGTTTAGCCTTTTCTTCTAAAGCAATTCTGTCTCTCCAGTATGCTTTGGCTTTCTCGGTCATATACTGTGCCCACGACACCATTATTTGCAGAGACGACACAGTTTGTGCTGCAACTGCAGCCAAGTCTCTCATGTCATACAACTGTGCTGCGTGCCAGCCATTTGCATTAGGCTGGGTAGAAAATTCAGTGCTAATCATGTAATTTTGCACATAATCTTGAGGAGGGACATATTCTCCCATTGATTATAAGTTCCTTGTTGTCTAACAGGGAACCTCCTGGATAACTTGCAATCACGTGTGATGTGTCCCAAGCCATTACAGTTATAACACTAAATGTTTGGGTTTGTGGGATTCTTTGAAGGGAATTGCTGGGGATCCCTATTTGCAACTGGCCTTGTCTGTTGAGCCCCAATATCCATAGGCGCTTCTCTACTGGGTTGAGTTTCTACTGCAGTGAACTTTGAATTTACTACTGGAGGTTGTGTGGCTGGATTGTAAAAATGTGGGGGAAAAGAAGGTCATTGAGATGAATTAAAAGGCAGGTGCAATATGATCTGTGGTGTTCTAAAAGAAGAGAAACTTCCTCATTTCTCTTTTTTCTTTTCAAAGGCTAGCCCTACTTTCTTTACCAGGTCTTTAAAGTTGTTATAAGACATGTCTGAATCTTGTAGATTGACCTGATGGTATATTGGTCTATCCACCAGCCGCTTGAGAAGAGTGAGGGCATGATCTTCTGAAATCTCTGCCTCTTTTGCGAGTAACTCAAACCTACTGAGCCACTCGAATGTGTTTCTTCCCCCTTGTGTTAGACATTCAAGCTTGGTTAATTGTTTGTGTGCTAACGAATCAATTTGGAAGTATTGGCTAAATTCCTTTTTTAGCCCTTTCATTGTAGGCCATGCTAGATCTCCTTGCAGGAACCCAATCAGTTCCTTGCTGTCTTTATCAAGATGTGGTTTCTGCTCGAGTTCTTCATACTCTTCAAGTTTTAACCTTGCAAAGAGTTGGGCTTTTGTACCTTCCAGTCGAGAAAGTATTGCAACAACATGGAGCTTATCACTGTTCCATGTCTGCATGCTTTGCCATAAATCTATCTTTGTCATCCATAATTTATACATGTCACATTTTCCATCCCAATTTCCGGGATCTGCGATTTTCTTGGTGATATCCTTGATTGTGTTACACTTTTCTTTCTCTTCACACTACATGCACTATGCTTTACCATAGACTATGCGGCACCAATGTGCCATCTACATTTCTTTCTCGAATGCTGACTCAATCGTTCCAAACCCTTATGCCCACCGTGCTTTTCTTTCCACTCTTCTCCTCCGTACATAGCTGGGCCTCTCTTCATCAGCATTCCCTTTTCATAACCTTGTCATAACCTTGCCATAGCCTTACCATTACTCCTATTATGCCATTGGCTACCACTCCCGTGGTAGCTCTACTTACGCTACTGGTTACCGTTACTTGGGTACAGTCTCATGCCTGCCCTTAACCAGAGTCCAGGGTACCATATGAGTACTTATACCCATCCTTGTAATACAATACCTTAGCTTTTGTCTCCCTTGTACTTCATTAGTACTAGGCCCTTGTCTCAATCCACTTCTTGTCTTGAATCTCGTGTGCCTCGTCTTCACAACTCGGCAACCCTCGACCTTGGTCTTATTGACTAGGGAAACCTTGAAGGAGTGCTATATGATACGCCCTCCTTACCCTCATGCTTGACCTCTAACTCGGCCTAGTCTTTCAAGGGCTACATGCTGTCCTACCCGGTCAATATGTAACAGATTGTACTGTTTTGGTTCATTTGAGCTGTGATAGCTGTGAGTTAGGAGAGGATATCCACAAGTTGTTGTTCTGCGGACATGGCTGGTGGTTGGACAGGGTCTTGGTAAATAGATTGTTCTAAGTCTTGAGGCAGAGGAGTGGGAGTATCCGATTGATCTTGATCGTATCCTTCAAAGTCTCAAAAGTGGGTGAAAGACGTTGTGATTGTTCAATGTAAGATCACCTAGACCTATCTTTCAAGGTCTACTTGATCTGTGGTACATTATGGTTATGTAGCTGATATGATTTACATGAGGGGAAACGCTTCTTTGCTTTTAACATCTCGATACGATGTCTGAGTCTATCCTTCTTCTGCTTTAAGGCCTTGACTGCAGACAATTGGATCTTGAGATCAATGAGGGTATCAGAAAGGTGAGCTTCCTCTTGTTCAACAAAAAAGGTAAAAGCTGCTTGCCTAAACCTTGTTCCTTGTGCCCAGTGAATTCAGGCGTTATGATCAGAAGGTTCTTCGAGACAAAGCCTTTTGATCTGTTCTTTGTCAGTGGGGTGAAGATCTTCTTTGTTACCCAAATAATCCTCTATTTCAGAGGTGGCTCTTTGTGGGTACTGAAGCAGTGGAGGTGAAGGTAGATGATGATCAAGTAAATCGGAATATCTATCTAGAAGTTCCCAATCCGTTTGCTGAGCAGGATGGTCGTTGGGGTCGATGCCGAATGCAGCATCTTGGTAGAATCAAGGGGATGGTGATCTGGGAGTAGAAGACCTTTCACGAAGGTCTGGGTTTTGAAAGAACAATGGGGAAGTGCGGCATTGAAAGTTCACTAGATTGAAAAAAAGACCAGGCAAGGTAACTAGCCTAATCCAAGTGATATGAATGGGAAACTATACTGATAGAGACAACCCTTGAATGGTCTTTAGACGATGGTTCGATGGGATGATGATAGAAGGAATGATATGAGGGTAACCCTTAGGACTCACTTTCCACTAAAGGACAAGTATCCAAATGGATTAGGCTAAGGGATGATAGCCAAAGACAGTTCCTTTATATACTACAGAGTATTGTGCACGGACCAAGTGATGTCATAGATAAGGTGTGAAAAGGAAGCACACCTCATGTCCATCAAATGGAAGTGAAGGAACAGATATTAAAAGAATGGAAGAGAAGTACACAGAAATGAAAAGAAGTCTCTTACAATATGAAAATGAAAGATAAGGGCCTGGACCTCAACATGAGGTTGCCTGCAGGCATGACATCAGTGATGACATCATAGGTCTAGACCAATCATGTGATTTGATCATGTGACACATCACGTGACCTAGTCATGTGATGCTAGAAAGATAAGATAAGATAAAGGAAAGAGAGAAATCATACAAGTCCAAGACAAAGTTCATAACAATTCCCCTCTCTGCTGTTTAGCACTTCTTACATCCAGATGTTATCTTGTAGGACTCATTGTACCATTCCCTGGTCATCTGCCAGGTTGGTTGGGTTATGTGGTTGGGTAGACAGAACTCTTCAGTTCTGCAACACTAGGCCACCTTTGCAGGCAAAGTAGGAAAGGTGAACAAGTGGATTTGGCTGGGGGACAACAGCTCTTGCACAACCTCTTATATATGTTATAGAAGAGTGCACAGACCAAGCTGTGGCTTACTATCTAGGGTATATGCTATTATTGCTATTGGAAGATAAGGTAAAGGGTATAGTCCATGAGGAAAAGGTTAGGTATTCATCTAGAGAGAAATGAAAGAGCTAAGATGAATACAGTACATACCATAGAATGGAAGATCAATTACAAGATATGAAAGATCAGAATAGGGATCATAGCAGAGATCATCAAGATTCTGCAGGGTCATGATCTAGATAATCTAGATGATATTCATACTGATTAGGGAAGGCAGAGATGAAGGAATGGAAGATGCATCTTAGGCATACATCAACCATGAGAATATGGAGAGATCTAAGATGATTAGTGTGATATCATGAAGTCATGAAAGATGTGAAGAGAGTAAAGATGTGAATGTGTGACAGGTGAAGGCATGATGTGTGAAGGGACAGAGTAGTCACATGATCAGGGAAGTCATGTGACCTGAAGGTCATGTGATTGTGAGAAGTGCAACCAGTGCACTAAGAAGTTGTGCCCATGCACTAACACAAAGTATGCAGGAAGAGTCATGCACACACTTGCTAACACAAAGTACAAGGTGTGGATGTGATGTCATAACAATAAGGCATCAGAATGGAAGAGAAGTAAAGAAGCATGGAAATGAAAAGAAGGCTTCTTTAATAAAATGGAAATGAAAGAGGCTATGCCCATGAGGTAGCCTGCAGGCATGACATCATTGGTCTAGGCCTGATCATGTGATCAGTCATGTGATGAAGATAAGATAAGATAAAAGAAAAAAAAAAAGTGCAAGAGAAATGTATGATGTTATAACAGTTATTTGCCTATCAAACCTTCATTGGTTTCCTATTAGTGAGACAGTCTGGAGATAAAGCTAACCTTTATCCCTCCCCTCCATTATACCATCATTCATCATACCTTACATCACCAAACCACCAATGTCAGGCCAGTGAGCCAACTTGTACAAGCATCAAGACAGAACCTAGTCATTAAAAGTACAAAACACATTTGTTGTATCAAGCACAATACCCAAAAACTATTAAAGAACCATATGACAAGGAACCATTATCATAACATTCCTTAATGTTATATCTGTGACCATGAGAAGCTATCATTGCTGTGTTGGTCTTATCATATTGTTCTAGCATTCACAGATATTTAAGCCATAAGTAACATTATGCTCCTTGTTGAAACATTGTTTGGGTTTAGTCAAAACATACCCACAATCTATGATAACACTGCTTTCATTCTCAAGGATGGCAATCTGAAAATAGCCACATGATTATCCAAGGCTTGGAATTCTTGCCTTAAGAGCTAAATACAATTATCCATAGTATATTAGGTCTATGTATTAGGAGGAAGTCAGAACCCTAGTGCAAGAGTCTAGTGGTTATCAAGAACTTGCAAGAGTAGTCCTGGAGATCTCATATAGTTGTTCCCCTGATGCACAGCCCTCTCTTTTATCTGAATTCCCTCAAGCTGTTCTAGCACCTTTCCTTTTATCCAAACATCATGGTTAAAGCCCCATATTGTTCTCTGGTCATTTGCCAGGTTGGTTGGTTAGTTGGCAGAGTAGTGTAACTCTTCAATTCTAGCATATGACCAAGTCACATGACTAGTCAAGTAGTCATACAACTACAAAAAGTATACAAGTGCAAAATACACAAGGTAAGTATGCTGTCACATAATAACCTGTAAAATCAGAAGCATCAGCTTCAATCCATATAGAATGAGATATATTAGGAAAAACAAAAAGAGATGCAAAGGTGAATCAGAATTTTAGCATATTAAATGCCTTTTGCTAAGGCTCTTGTTGTTGAGTAACCAGAGAAACACATAACAACCCTGCCTATCTTCCATTACCATAACCTGTTGGGCAATCTGACATCATCAAGAAAATCCTAGAGAACATCTGGAAGAGAAAGTGCTGAATGTTATGACATCACCATCATGCCTTGTACTTTGTGTTAGCAAGTGCATGAATGACTCTCCCAATGTACTCTGTGAACGTACTCTGTGTTAGCATTGGGCATGATCATGTGATCTGCGGGTCACATGACTTCTCTCTCCCTGATCACGTGACTACTCCATCCCTTCACATCATCACGCCTTCACTCATCACGTGTATCACATCTTCACTCTTTTCACATCTTCACAACATTCACCGATCATCTTAGATCCCTCCACATCCTCAAGGTGTCCTCACCTTTCTCATCTCCGCCCTTACCCTCCGATCGGTATGATCCCTTATCGAGATTCCTATCTCGATCATGACCCTGCAGGATCTTGATGATCTCTGCCACAATCACTATTCCAGATCTTTCACATCTTGTGATTGATCTTCCATTCTATAGTAAGCACTGCAGTCTCATGTCCGCTTCTTCCATTCTTGATGCATGAGGCTGCCTAACCTTTCACTCATGGACTATTACCCTTTACACTAGAGCCTATAGCTTTAATACCGCATACCATAGATAGTAAGTCACAGCTTGGTCTGTGCACATTCTTGTACCATATATAAGGGGTTGTGCAAGGGCTGTTGTCCCCCAGCCAAATCCACTTGTTCACCTCTCCTACTCTGCCTGCAAAGGTGGCCTAGTGATGTTTAAGGAACAGCAAGTAAAAGAGTAGCTATTCGCCTGCCCAGTCCTCGGACTGCCCAGGAGTGAGGCATTGCTCAGATGCGGTCTCATCCTCCACTCCTCCATTCTTTTATTTATTACTGTGTGGTCATGCTAACTCAGGACTCGGTCAAGACAGGACCCAGTCAAGACAACCTGGAAGATGTTCTTTGTGAAGATCTCACCTTGCTTTGTGCAAGCACCCAATGATGGAAATACCATGTGACTCAAGAGTCTTATTGCAAGCTCAAGACAATGTTATACCTGCGGGCATCATAGGCGTACGCTGCCGCTTGCCCTTATCATATTGACAAGTTATCTATTAGTATTTCTACTTGTCTTCGGACTTGTAGAAGATCTCATTGGGAAGACTGTGTGTTAACCCCAAGATGGGGTGGCACCCCTGATCAGCTTTCAAGGTTGGCAACCTGGAGATAGCCATGCAATTACCCAAGACCCGGACTTCTCGCCCCAAGGGTCATACACGATTATGCCAGACTTTTAGGTGCTGGTATTAGGAGGATGCGAGCACAGTGCAATAGTCCATTGCTATACTGACGATGCAATAGTTCATCAAGGTGTTGTAGATCACCCTTCCCTCACTTCCGACTCCCTCTTGCTGTTCCAGCATTCTCTCCTCTGCGACTGCTCAAGGATTCTATCGGTGATGCCAGATCGCCCGACGGGTTATGGTGATGGATATAGGCAGGGTTGTTATAGTGTTTCTCTGGTCACTCAACACTGAATAGCAGAGAGGGGAATTGGGTAGTGAGGAAAGGGTAATCTAACAACATCTTGACAAACTGTTGCATCATTAGTATGACAGGTACTCTTGCAGCCATGTCTGCATCCTCCTAATACCATATCCTATGAGTATGGCATAATTGTGGTCAACCCTTGAGGCAAGGAGTCTGGGTCTTGGGTGATTGTGTGGCTATCTCCAGGTTGCCATCCTTGAAAGCTTGATTAGGGGTGCCACCCCATCCTTGGGCTGTACACACAGTTAATCCAACAGGATCTTCTCAATGCCCACAGGCAAAGAGGAACACTAATAGATAATATCAAATATTATAAGGGACACTGGCAGCATATGCATATGTGACCTGCAGATATAACATCAGCTTGACTAGTGATTCATCTTGCATCACATAGGTTTTCCACAAAGAAAGATATCTTCATAAAGATTGTACTTCAGGTTGTCTTAACTGTATCTTCATCTTGATCAAGTTCTGAGCTTGCATGACCACACAGTATAAATAGGGGTAGGATGAAGGATGAGACTGCATCTGAGCAATGCCTCACTTTCAGGCAGTCCAAAGACCAGGTGGGTGAATAGCTACTCTTTTACTTGTTATGACTTAACATCACTAGGCCATCAATAAAGGTAGGATAGGAGAGGTGAACAAGTTGATTTGGCTGAAGAGACACCAGCCCTTGCACAACCTCTTATATACAGTATATGAGAGTGCACAGACCAAGCTGTGACTTACTATCTAGGGTATATGCTATTAAGGCTATTGGCTACTAGGGTAAAGGACATAGTCCATGAGTAAAAGGTTAGGCAGTTCATTTATTAGAATGGAAGAAGCAGAGATGAAACTGCAGGGTTTAATATAGAGAGGAAAATTGATCACAAGATGTGAAAGATCAGAAAGATTGTTATGACATCATATGCATCACTTGTACTTTTTGTTAGCGAGTGCATGCATAACTCTCCCTGCATACTCTATGTTAGTGCATGGGCATGATTATCTTATCTATTATCTTTCCCTGGTCACATGATCACTCCATTCTCTCTTCACATTGTCACTCTCCCATTATGTGTGCCACAATCTCAACCCCTCTTCCTTTTTCTCATGACCATCATAACCCCTCACTGATCATTTACAGATCCACCCACATTCTCAAGGCTTCCATGCCTTCTTCATCTACACCCTTACCACTCAATTAGTATGATCTCTACCACGATCACTTCCCTAATCTTTCATATCTTGTGATCGATCTTTCATTGTATATTAAACCCTGCAGTCTTATGTCTACTTCTTCCATTCTTGATGCATGAGGCTGCCTAATCTTTTACTCATGAACTATTACCCTTTATCCTAGAGCCAATAGCACTAATAGTGTATACCCTAAATAGTAAGTCATAGCTTGGTCTGTGCACTCTCATGTAACATATATAAGGGGTTGTGCAAGGGCTGTTGTCCTCCAGCCAAATCCACTTGTTCACCTCTTCCACTCTGCCTTAACTGGTGGCCTGGTGATGTTTAAGGAACAGCAAGTAAAGAGGTAGCTATTTGCCCACTCAGTCTTCGAACTGCCTGGGAGTGAGGCATTGCCTGGATGTGGTCCACTACTCCTCCTCTTCTCTATTTTATTCTATGTGGTCATGCAAGCTCAAGATACAGTCAAGATGATGTCACAGTTAAAACAACTTGAAGCCAACATTCATTGAAGTATCACCCATCTTTGTGAGGGCACTAATCAGATATAGAAACCCCACATGATGCAAGGTCTTATTGCAAGAACCTATGGATGTTATACCTGCAGGTTGCATAGATGTAAGCTGCCAGCTTCCCTTATCATATTAATGGTTGTTATTTATTAGTTGTTTCTCCTTGCCTGTGGGCTCAGAGATAACCTCATTGGGATGCTGTGTGGAATGCCCTAAGGTGGGGTGGCACCCCTGACCAGCTTTCAAGGATGGCAACCTGGAGATAGCCATGTGATTACCCAAGAGCCTGACTCCTCACCCCATGGCTTGACCATGATTATGCTAGTCTCATAGGAACTAGTATTAGAAGGATGTGTACTAGGTGCAATAGTTCTGATAATACTAACAATGCAAGAGTTCATTAAGGTGTTGAAGATCACCCTTTCCTCACTCCAACTTCCTCATAGCTGTTCTAGCATTCTATCTTCCATGACTGCTCAAGAATTCTCTTGGTGATGCCAGATTGCCCAACAGGTTAGGTGATGGATATAGGCAGGGTTATAGTGTTTCTCTGGTCACTCAACAAAGATGATTGTGGCAGAGATCATCAAGATTCTGCAGGGTCATGATTGAGATTGATATCTCAATAGGAGATCATACTGATCAAAGGGAAAGGACAGAGAGGAGAAAGGTAAGGACACCTTGAGAATGTGGGAGAATCTAAGATGATCAGTTAGGGGTCATGAGGATCATGAGAGAAAGGGAGAGGGGTTAAGATGTGATCACAGTGATGAAATGATGAGATGAAGAGGAAACAAAGTAGTCACATGATCAGAGATGTCATAAGGTTATGAAGTGCAACCTGTGCACTAGGGAGAAGTCATACCCATGTGCTAACACAAAGTATGCAGAGTGTAGTCATGCACACACTTGCTAACACAAAGTACAAGATATGGTTGCAATGTCATAACACTTGTTATAAAAACTCCCAATCTTTCTTTGTTAATAAAATGAGAGGTTTGGAGATTTTAGCAAAGTTTTCTATAAATTAATAATAATAGTTGCAGAGTTCAAGAAAAAATTGGACATTCTTGAGTTGACAAGATGTAGGCCATTTTGGAATAGCATCCACCTATTATAACATTATGAATATACTTGCATGCTACTGTATGTTAGGCATCAAGTATCATAACATTCTCTAGTGCATAGGTTGCACTTTACAACTCAACAACTTTCCCTGGTCATATGACTACCTAATTCTTTCATCACATTGTTACATTTATTATAGTGATCACATCTTAACCCCTCTCCCTTTCTCTTATAACTCTCATGACCCTCAACCAATCATCTATAAATCCTCCCACATTCTTATGGTTGATGCATGCCTAAGATGCATCTTTCATTCTTTTCATCTCTGCTCTTTCCTAATCAATACAAATCTCATCTAAATGGATTATCTAGATCATGACCCTGCAGAACCCTTAATGGGATCTCTGTCATAATTCTCCCCTTGATTATTCACATCTTGTGATGATCTTCCATTTAGATTACTTTCTGCAGGTATTCTTCCTTTCTGATCTTCTTAGAATCCTGCCTAACCTTCACCTCATGAACTATTACCTTTATCTTATCTATTAATAGCATTAATACCATATACCCTAGATTCTGCCACAGCTTGGTCTGTGCACATTCCTGTAACATATATAAGGGGTTGTGCAAAGGCTAGTGTCCCCCCAGCCAAATCCACTTGTTCACCTCTCCTACTCTATCTACAAAGGTGGCCTAGTAATGTTAAGCCATGACAAGTAAAAGAGTAGCTATTCACCTATCTACTCTTCATTGAGTGCCTAGGAGTGAGGCAATGCTCAAATGTGGTCTAACCTCTTACCCTCCTCTTCTTTATTTATTACTGTGTGTACAGCAACTCAAGACTTGGTCAAGACAGAACTCAGTCAAGACATCTTGGAAGACCTTCATTTTACTTTGTGAAGATATGAAGATAAGATCACATGACTCAAGAGCATTATCACAACCTCAAGATGATGTTATATCTGTGGGTTGCATAGGCATATGCTGCCAGCTTTCCTTATCATATTGACAAAATGTTATTTATTAGTTGTTCCTTCTTGTTTGTGGACTTCTGAGAAGATCCAGTGGTAGACTGTGTGAGACTCG
>JBBPJS010000209.1:0-20786 GCA_038088835.1 Singerocomus rubriflavus
CTGTTCCCCCAGTCTAATCCACTTGTTTCCTCATGTCCTACCCTGCCTACCAAGGTGGCCTAGTGACAACAGTACAAGTAAGGGATGGTATTTGCCTGGCCCTCTTAACTGAGCCCTGGAAGTGAGCCGTCTGGAGATAAAGCTAATCTCCTCCCCTCCACCATCGTTCCATCATATTGCCTAGCACCACCATACTGCCAATCTATGGCTAGCTAGCCAACTTGTTCAAGCACTTGTACAGATCCCAGTAACAGAGAAGAACAGAACACATTCATTGTATCAAAGACCATACCAAAAACTACTAAAGATCATGTGATGTACTCACCATCGTATCAAGTACTGATGATATACCTGCGACCTTGAGAGGCTATCGTTGCCATGCAGGTCTTATCATATTAGAACAGGACCTTACAGATATTTAAGCCATGAGTAGCACAGCGTCTCTTGTTGGGACATGCTTGGGGTTATCGAATACACCCTCGCATCTATGATGACACCGCCCTCATTCTCAAGGATAGCAACCTAGTCAACAGCTATGCGATTACCCAAGGCTTAGACTCCTCACCCCAAGAGCCAAACACGATTATGCTACATATGTTAGGTTGTAGTATTAGGAGGAAGACAGAACCACGATGCAATAGTTTGTTGGTTATCAAGGACTTGCAAGAGTAGTCCTGGCATTCCTTATGAAGATAGTCCGACTCAGTCCTCTCCTTACCCTCGATCCCCTTATCCTTGCTGTTCAGCACTCCTTACTTCCGGATGTTATCTCTAGGATTCATTGTATCGTTTCCCTGGTCATCTGCCGGGTTGGTTGGTTATGTGGTTGGGTAGACAGAACTCTTTGGTTCCGCAACAGCTGCACTCATAGAATGTAGTATTAGGAGAATGCAGACCAGGTGCAATAGTCCTGTGTCATACTGATGATGTAATAGTTCATCAAGGTATAGAAGATCACCCTCTTTTTTTTTCCAATTCCCCTTTAGCTGTTCAGCACTCTTTCCTTCAGACATTCTCTAGGATTCTGATGATGATGCCAGATTGCCTGATGGATTATGGTGATGGAAGATAGGCAGAGTATTAGTGTTCCTCTGGTCACTCAACAATTCCAAAGAGGGAGATAGGAACTATGCTCTTGTCAACCCTTAGAATTTCTGCCTAGTCTTCACTCAAGAGCAACTCATATTGTCTCTCAAAGCATTGTGTTTAGCAGCTTCAGTCCTTCAGGCCAATATGCTGTTTGACATCAAGTCCTTACATAATGACATTTTCTCCACTCTCTTATCTGATCCTCTCTTTACCACCCATATGGCAACCTCCAAATCCTCTGACTCCTGTTGGTCCATTGACTCCAAAGGCTTTCTACACCTTGATGATTGCATTTATGTCTCTAATGCTAATGACCTCCATCTCTACATCCTCCACTACAAGCACAACCACCTACTTTCTAGTCACTTTGGACAAAATCAGACCTTAGAGCTAATTCATTATGAATACACCTGGCTGGGCATTCAGACATTTGTCATAGAGTACATTGCATCCTGTATGTTATGAATTGTGTATGATACTTAGTACTATGACTGCATGCATGCATTGCATGAGTACTTCTCATGACCTTTCCCTCATCATGTAACCTCCCTCATTTCCTTCACATCATCATGCCTTCACCTTTCATGTGCATCACATCTTGGATCTCTCTCTTCCTTCTCTTCACAAATCACTGATCACTCTTCCATTCCATTCTGATTATCTTACCTTCCTCATCTCCATCATTCCCTCCAATCGGTATAATCACTATCAAGATTGCATCTTGATCACAAACCCTGCAAGATCCTAGATGAATCTCTACCATGATCCCATTTCTTGATCATCACATCTTGTGATCAATCATCCCCTTAACCCTACCTTCTGCATCTCATCTCCGCTTTGTTCCATTCTTCAAAAGAGATGCCTAATGTTTCTCTCATGGACTCTTCCCTTCATATTGTATAGCCTATAGCATTAATCCCATATACCCTAGATCCTAGTGTACAGCTTGGTCTGTGCACTCTCCTGTAACATATAAATAGTGGGGTTATGAATAGGGCTGTTCCCCTAGCCTAATCCACTTGTTTTCTCATGTCCTACCCTGCCCTACAAGGTGGCCTAGTGACAACAGTACAAGTAAAGAATATTATTCACCTAGCCCTCTTTATTGAGCCCTAGGAGTGAGACATCTGGAGATAAAGCCACTCCTTCCCTCTCCCCTCTATTGTTTCATTGTCAGTTTCTCTCAGTATCAAACTGCCAGCTTAGGCCAAAGAGCCAACTCATACCTCAGCTAGTTCAGAACTCAGAACCAATGCAAGTATGGAACCCATTCATTGTACCAAGAACCAAACCTAGAAGATATTAAACCCATGTGACCAGGACTCTATCATAACATCCCATGATGTTATATTTGTGGACTAGAGAAGCTCTCACTGCTAATAGTCCTTATCATATTAAAGAGTACAGATTTAATAACTTAAGCCACAAGTAGCACAGCATTTCTCATTGGGATATACATTGGGGTATTCATACAGACTCACGTATCTACAGTAACACTGCCCTTATTCTCAAGGATAGCAATCTGGTAACAGCTACATGATTATCCAAGGCTTGGAACCCTCACCCTAAGAGCCAAATATAATTATGCTGCACATGTTAGGTTGTAGTATTAGAAGGAAGACAGAACCACAGTGCAATAGTCTGTTGGTTATCAAGGACTTGCAAGAGTAGTCCTGGAGTTCATCTATGAAAATGTCCCATCTCAGTCCTCTCCTTTATTCTGAATCCCTCATTCCTGCTGTTCAGCACTCTTCTATCCAAATGTTATCTCGCACAGACTCATCATATTGTTCCCTGGTCGTCTGCTGGGTTAGTTAGGTTTGTGGTTGGGTAGATGAAACTCTTCAGTTCTGCAACACTGTACAGCCTGCACTCAAGCCAAGATACCAAGACATAAGCTTTATGGGCTACTCAAGTAACTTTCAATTTCTGAGAAGCCATAGAACTTGATCTCCATGGACTTTATCAAGCAACTACCTCCATTCTCCAGACACACTGCAATTCTCATTGTCATGAATAAACTGTCCAAGCAATGTATCTTCATTCCTACCAATGATTAGATAACATTTCCAGAGTTAGCCAAACTCTTTCTTCTTCATGTCTTTTCAAAGCATAAAGTTCTCTCACACATTACCTCTGATTGAGGCTTAGAGTTCATCTCCTATTTCTTCCACTCTCTAAGCAAGGCTCTCAACATTCACCTTCACTTTACCTCCAGTTACCATCTGGAGGGTAACAGCCAAATAGAACAAATGAATCAAACACTAAAGCAATACCTCTGGATTTACTGCAATTACCAGCAGAACAATTGGTCTGAACTCCTGCCCTTCATAGAGTTCACATACAACAATGCTCTGAATGCCACCACCAGTGTGTCTTTGTTCTTTGCTAACAAAGACTACCACCTAAACATCACCATCTATCCTGAATGAGAACTTACTTCCACATGAGCCCAAGAATACTCCATCAATCTCAACTCCCTCCATTAATTCCTTCATGAAGAGATAAGCCTAGCCAAGTGGCATTATTAAGGTCCTGCAGATGCTACACAAACTCTGACACTGAACTTCAAAGTCAGTGATTAGGTCTTCATCAAAGCAAAGTATTTTAGCACTACATGTGTTATGATATTATACATTTCCTTTACTCTTTTCTTCCTTTTTCTTATCTTATCTTTTATCTCTTCATCTTATCTTATCTTCATCATATGACTAGGTCAGGTGACAAGACTGATCACATGATCAGGCCTAGACCAATAATGTCATGCCTATAGGCTATCTCATGGGCATAGCCTTTTTAATTTCCATTTTATGAAAAAAGCCTTCTTTTCATTTTCATTGCTTCTTTCCTTCTCTTCCATTCTGATGCCTCATGCTTGCATTGAGGATTTAATCTCTGTCTCTTCTTTCTATTTTTGCTATCTTCTTATCTATGACATTAGCTGGTCTGTGCACAATTCCTTGTAGTTGTTATGAATTTATATATGATACTTCATGACTATGGTACTATGACTGCTTGCTTGCATGCATGAGTGCCATGATTCTCTTTCCCTGATCATGTGACCACATCATCCCTTCACATCATCATGCCCCTGACCCTTCATATTAATCACATCTCTCTTCACCTCTTCACTTCTTCATAACTATCATGCCTTCACACTGATTATTTTTCATTCCTGATCATCTCCCCTTCTTAATCTCCACCCTTACCTCTTGATCAGTATGATCACATCATGACCCTGCAAGATTCTAGATGGATCTCTGCCATGATCCCTGTTACAATTTTCCCTCTTGTAACCTTTCACTTGTACACTTGACTATGCTCCAGACTCGTAGTGCACATGTCACATGCACACTCCAGCCTCCAGCGACTGCCTGTGCCCCTAGACCTCCCTCTAGGCCCCGTATCGCACTACCAATGTGCATACCTCTTGACTCGCACTGCACTCCTCAGTGCACCCTCTGTGACCCATGCTGCACCCATTAAGTGCATGCCCCTAGACTTGTACTACACTCACCCCTGTATACAACGTCTCCACAGTTAATCCGGTGACCCTGTGACCATTCCGTCACCTGACTTCCCCACGTGCTCCAAAGACCCATGCCACTCATCATGTGCCATTCACGTGCCTTGCATCCCACGCCTCGCATCACGTGCCATTCACGTGCCTTGCACCCCGCGCCTTGCATCCTGCGTCTCACACCTTGCATCTCAAGTCTTGCCTCTAACTCACCCCTTGTCACACCAAGTCACCCTTGCGGCATCCCTAGTCAAGGCCATCAGGACTTTGCCCTTCCGCTTCATATTTCACATCCTAATGAGCTTCTCTATTGTTCCTGCTTCGCCATTGTTAACCATTGGCAATTTCACAGTCAACAGTCATCCTACTGTCTCTGTATACTTCCCCATTGTTCTTGCTTCACCATTGTTAACCATTGGCAATTCCACAGTCGACAGTCTTTCTACTGTCTCTGCATACTTCTCCATTGTTCTCCTCATGCTTCTCCATTGTTCATGCAGCTCTCCGCATCTCGATACGTATTCCTCTTTAGATGCATCTTACTCATTCCCCTATATCCATAGTTCCCCAGCCTGCCCTACAGCATGCTAGGCCCCCGTATATATACCCGAGCACCCACGTAGCTAGTTCCCTAGCTTTGTTCTACCTTTACATGTATCTTCTATCCATGGTACTTGTCCCTAGCTCCCTTGTGTAGCAATGCACATTGTATCCATTCGTTTGGTAGCCGTTGCTACCTTCCCTTCATTCACCAGTAGCTGCGCTACTTGCCTGCCTCTCGCCATCCTTCGTCTCACAACTCACCCATCAGTTGCTTTACCAATGGCCTGAGAGAAAGCCCCCACAGAGTCTAGCTAAGCAAACTCATCCCTTCATTCCAGGCTAACCTGGCTGGTTAGCCTTTCACTCACAGATAACCCCTAGTGGGTCCCCTAGTTAGGCCAGTAGGCCTCCCATCGTCCCCCACATCCCTCAGTACCTATAGGAGGTACTTAAGGTTCTGCAGCCGAAGCCCTACCCAGGCTCGGTTGTAACAATCCCCTTCCTTGATCATCACATCTTGTGATCAATCATCCCCTCAAACCTACCTTCTGCATCTCATCTCTGCTTTGTTTCATTCCTTAAAAGAGATGCCTAATGTTTTCCTCATGGACTTTTCCCTCCTATCATAGTAGCCTATAGCATTAATTATATATATCCTAGACTTATGACACAGCTTGGTCTGTGCTTGTTCCTGTAACATATATAAGGGGTTATGAGTACAGGCTATTCTCTCAGCCTAATCCACTTGTTATCTCGCATCCTACCCTACCTACCAAGGTGGCCTAGTGACTAAGTACAAGTAAGGGATGTTATTCGCCTAGCCATCCTTCATTGGATTCCTAGGAGTAAGATGTCTGGAGATAAAGCCACTCCTCCCCCTCTCCCCTCTTATTGTTCTATCGCAGTTCCTCACAGTACCAAACCACCAATGCAAGGCCAGTGAGCCAACTTGTACCTCAGCTAGTTCAGCCCCAGAATCTATGCAAGTACGAAACCCATTTATTGTATCAAGAACTCAAACCAGAAACTATTAAAGAACACATGATGTATTTCTCATTGTTTCGAATACTGATGTTATACCTGCGATCCCAAGAGGCTACCATTGCCATATGGATCTTATCATATTAGTTACAGGATATTATAGATATTTAAGTCATAAGTAGCACTACATCTCTTGTTAAAACATACATGGAGATTATTGAACATACTTCCATATCTATGGTGGCTCCACCCTCACTTTCAAGAATGACAACCTGGAGAACAGTCATGTGATTACTCAAGGCTTGAAACCCTCACTCTAAGAGCCAAACACAATTATGCTACATATGTTAGATTGTAGTGTTAGGAGGAAGACAGAATCTGGTTGCAAAAGTATCACAGTTAACAAGGACTTGCAAGAATAGTCCTGGAGTTCACACCTAGAAGATAGTTCCATCTCAGCCCTCTTTTTATCCCATTCCCCTTATTCCTTGCTGTTCAGCACTCCTGATTTCTGGATATTATCTCAAGGACTCATCATATTGTTTTCTGGTCATCTGCTGGGTTGGTTGGGTTAGTTGGCAGAGTAGCAGAACTCTTCGATTCCACAACAGTAGTATAAATATGGGGTGTATTCAACTGATTCCCCTCAGTCTAATCCACTTGGTCATTCACCTCCTAGTTAGGTTGAGACCTTAAGAACACTACTCATCCCCACCATTACTCCTTTTCTATCTTTATGTCTGTGTGGTTTGTGTGGCAAGACCCTACATGGTGTCTGCATCTCAAGTTCCAGTTGCAATTATCAATCAAGAAGTATAGTTGTTTTCTAGGTGGTGTAACAACATGTTTTTTTAAGAAACTCTCTGTTATGATATTGCATACATACTTGTGTGCACTCATAAATACCACACTGCATACTTTGTGTTAGTATATGTGTGATAACATCTCCTAGTGCATGGGTTGCACTTTATGACCTCATGACTTCCCTGATCACATGACTACTCTGTTCCCTCTTCACCTTGTCACACCATCACAGTGATCATATCTAAACCCCTCTTTCTTTTCTCATGATTATCATGACCCCTCACCAATCATCTATAGATCCACCCATATCCTTAAGGCATTATTGTCTTTCTCATTTCTGCCTTTACCTCTCAATCAGTATGATTACTCATCAAGATAACACTTCAATCGTGACCCTGCAGAACCCTTGATGGGATCTCTGCCATGATCTCCCTCCTGATCATTCACATCTTGTGATGATCTTCTATTTACATTACTTTCTATATGTGTTATGAATGTTGTACAATACTTAGCACTATAACTGCACACTTGTGTTGCACGAGTGCTTATAACAACCCTTTTCCCTGATCACATGACATCAACCATCCCTTCACATCTTCACACCTTCACCCTTCATGTGTATTACATCTCTTATCTCTCTTCACACTTTTCATGAACTCACACTAATCACATCTTCCATTTTGATCTTGATTCCTTTCTTCATCTCCATTCTTATCCTCCAATTGGTACAATCATATTATGATCCTGCAAGATTCTAAATGGATTTCTGCCATGATTACCATTCCAGATCTTTCACATCTTGTGATCAATCTTCCCTTTACATTAAACCCTGCAGTCTCATCTCTGCTTCATTCCATTTTGATAAATGAGCTGCCTAACCTTTTACTCATGGACTATACCCTTTACCCTAGAGCCTATAGCACTAATACTGCATACCCTAGACTCAGTGTATAGCTTGGTCTGTGCACATTCTTGTAATGTATATAGAGAGGTTATAACAAGGGCTGTTTCCCCAGCCTAATCCACTTGTTTGTACCTCTCCTACCCTGCCCACCAAGGTGGCCTAGTGAAGTCACAAGTAAAGAACAGTTATTTGCCTACTGGTCCTTTATTGGATCCCTAGGAGTGAGATGTCTGGAGATAAAGCCACTCCTCCTCCTCTCCTCTCATTATTTCATTGTATTGTTCCTAATAGTACTGAACCACCAATGTTATGGCCAGTCAGCAAGCTCATTCAAGCACTAGTACAGAATCCAGTACCTAGAAGAACAGAAGACATTCATTGTACCAAGAACCAAACCTAGAAACTATTAAAGATCATGTGATGTAGTTCCTCATCATTCTGACTACTGATGTTATACCTGTGATCCCAAAAGGCTATTATTGCCAAAGTGGTCTTATCATATTATAGATATAGATATGTTAACTTAAGCCACTAGTGACATTGCAGTCCTAGTTGAAACATCCATTGGGTTATTGAATATATCATGGATCTATGATGACACTGTCCTTGTTCTCAAGGATAGTAATCTGGCAACAACTATGTGATTACTCAAGGCTTGTGTTATGAACTTTGTACAAACCTTGCACTATAACTGCATGCTTGCACACACAAGTGCCATGATTACACAATCCCTAATCACATGACTTCTCCATTCCTTTACACATTCATGCATTCACCCTATCACATCTTCACATCATCACCTTCTCTCCCTTCACATCATCATAACCTTACCAATCAATCTCTTATCTTGATCACCTCACCTTCCTTATCTCTGTCATTCCCTCTGATCAGTATGATCACTCTCATGAACTCTGCAAGATCCTAGATGGATTTCTGCCATGATCCCTATCCTGATCTTTCACATCTTGTGATCAATCTTTCCTTTATATTAAACCCTGCAGTTTCATCTCCACTTCTTCTATTCTTATAGATAAGCTGCCTAATCTTTGCATTATGGACATTACCCTTTACCCTATAGCCAATAGCATTAGTAGTGTATACCCTAGACCATGGACACAGCTTGATCTGTGCTCCATTCTATAACATATATAAGGGGTTATAAGTATAGGCTGTTTCCTATTTCAAATTGTGTACAATACTTAGCACTAGAACTGCATGCTTGTGTTGCATGAGTGCTCATGACTTCTCTTTTCCTGATCACATGACCACACCATCCCTTCACACATCACACCTTCACTCTTCATGTGCATCACATCTCCTATCTCTCTTCACACTTTTCATAAATCACTGATCACTCTTCCATTCTGATCATAATCATCTCACCTCTTTTATCTTCATCATTTCCTCTGATTGGTACAATCACTCTTATAAACCCTGCAAGATTCTAGATGGATCTCTGCCACAATCCCCTTTTTGATCATTCACATCTTGATAATCAATCTTTTTCTTATATTAAATCCTGCAGTCTCATCTCCACTTCTTTCATTCTAATAGATGAGCTGCCTAATCTTTGCATCATAAACTATACCCTTTACCCTAGCTACCAATAGCATCAATACTATATACCCTAGAACCCTAGTCACAGCTTGGTCTGTGCACATCCTGTAATTATATATAAGGGGTTATGACAAGAGGCTGCTCCCCCAGCCTAATCCACTTGTTTGTATCTTTTCTACTCTGCCTACCAAAGTGGCCTAGTGAAGTCTCAAGTAAAGGACAGCTATTCACCTACTGGCTTTTCATTGAGTCCCTAGGAGTGAGGCACATCTAAAGATAAAGCTAAACCTCCCTTCTCTCCTCTCATTGTTTCATCAAACCATCCTTGCACCACCAAACTGCCCAACATCAGGCCAGTAAGCCAACTTGTACCTCATCCAGTTCAGAACCTAGTACTAAAAGTACAGAACCCATTTGTTGTATTAAGAACCACACCTAGAAAACCATTAAAGATCACATAACATAGTTCTTCATCATTCAGGCTATTAATGTCATACCTGCAATCCCAAGAGGCTATTATTGCCATGTGGATCTTATCATATTACAGATACTGTTACAAACTTCACTTTGAACTTGTATGATTTTTCTTTCTTTCATTTTATCTTATCTTATCTTCTAGCATCACATGACTAGGTCACATGACTTGTCACCTGACTGATCACATGATCAGGTCTAGACCTATGATGTCATAATGATGTCATGCCTGCAGGAAACCTCATATTGAGGTCCAAACTCTTATCTTTTCATTTTCATCTTAAGAGAAGCTTCTTTTCATTTCTGCTTGCTTCTCTTCTCTTCTTTTAATCTCCATCACTTCTCTTCCATTTGATGAACATGAGGTGTGCTTCTTTTTCACACCTTATTTATGATATCACTTGATCTGTGCTCACTTTCTGCATGTTATGAATTGTGTATGATACTTAGTACTATGACTGCATGCATGCATTGCATGAGTACTTCTTATGACCTTTCCCTAATTATGTGACCTCCCTTGTTCCCTTCACAACTTCACATCTTCACCCTGTTATGTCTTCACATCTCACATTCTCTTCTTTCACATCACCACAACAATGCTGATCACTCTTCCATTCCAATCACCTCACCTTTCTCATTCCCATCATTCCCTCCAATCAGTACAATCACATCATGACCCTGCAAGATCCTAGATGGATCTCTGCCATGATTCTCCCCTTGATCAGTCACATCTTGTGATCAATCATCCATCATAGATTAGACCCTGCACTTTATATCTGCCTTTTCCATTCTGATATATGAAGTGCCTAACCTTTCACTCATGGACTATACCCTTTACTCTACTTACCAATAGCATTAATCCCTTATATCCTAGACCCCTAGTCACAGCTTGATCTGTGCACCATCATATACTGTATATATAAAGGGGTTATGAGTATAGGCTGTTCCCCCAGCCTAATCCACTTGTTACCTCATGTCCTACCCTGCCTACCAAGGTGGCCTAGTAACTAAGTACAAGTAAGGGATGTTATTCACCTAGCCATCCTTTATTGGATCCCTAGGAGTGAGACATCTGGAGATAAAGCCAATCCCTTCCCTTCTCTTCTCATTATACCATCATATCCTTGTAATACTAAACCACCAATGTCAGGTCTATGAGCCAACTTGTACCATGTCTAGTTCAAGTCACAGAACCTATGAAAGTACAGAACACATTCATTGTATCAAGAACCATACCAGAACATATTAAAGATCACATGACATATCTCCCATCATATCAGATACTGATGTTATACCTGTGATCTCAAAAGGCCCTTGTTGCCATGTGGATCTTATCATATTAGTTACAGGATAATACAGATATTTAAGCCACAAGTAGCATCACATCTCTCATTGGAACATATGTGGAGGTATTCATGTAGACTCCCATATCTATGGTGACACCATCTTTATTCTCAAGGATGACAACCTGGTTAATAGTCACACAATTACCCAAGTACCCAAATCCTTGCCCCACAGTACAAACACAATTATGCTATTATCATTAGGATGATAGTATTGTTACGAATTGTGTATAATACTTAGTACTATGACTGCATGCATGCATTGCACGAGTACTTCTTATGACCTCTCCCTGATCACATGACCTCCTCCGTCCCTTCACATCTTCACCTCTTCACCCTGTCACGTCTTCACATCATCACATTCCTCTTCCTTCACAATGTCATGACATCACCAATCAATCTCTTATCTCGATCACCTCACCTTTTTCATCTCTGCCCTTACCCTTCAATCGGTACGATCACATATCAAGATTGCATCTCGATCACGAACCCTGCAAGATCCTAGATGGATCTCTGCCACGATTCCCCTTTCAGATCTTTCACATCTTGCTAATCGATCTTCCCTTTACATTAAACCCTGCATTCTCATATCTGCTTCTTTCATTCTGATATATGAGATGCCTAACCTTTTACTCATGGACTACACCCTTTACCTTATCGTCCTATAGCATTAATACCATTATACCCTAGACCCAGGCACAGCTTGGTCTGTGCACTTTCCTGTAATACATATAAGGGGTTATGAGTACAGGCTGTTTGTTATGGCATGAAAACTATACTGGTAATATCAACCCTTGAGTGGTCTTGAATGATTCGATGGTACGATGGATGAATGGAAAAGTAGAGAGTAACCCTTAGGTCTCACTTCCTATGATAGGATGATTAACCAAATGGATTAGGCTGAGGGACGACAGCCAAAGACAGTCCCTTTATATATAGTACAGAGTCGTGCATGGACCAGGTGATGTCATAGATAAGGTGTGAAAAGGAAGCACACCTCATGGCCATCAAATGGAGGAGAAGGCACGGAGATTAAAAGAAGTAGACAGAAATAAAGAGAAGACTCCCACAAAGCGGAAATAAAAGATAAGGAGCTTCTGGAACAACTTGGACCTCAATATGAGGTTGCCTGCAGGCATGACATCACTATGACATCACTGGTCTAGACTGATCATGTGATAAGTCACATGACCAAGTCATGTGATGCTAGAAAGATAAGATAAGATAAAAAGAAAAGAGTGAATCATACAAGTCCAGAGTAAAGTTCATAACACTTCCCCCCCCTCAAGACTCGGATTCCAGACGAGTCAAGTTTTCGTAAGGGGAGAAAAGCGAAGCGAAGTTGACACCAGCAAGATGGAGAGGACAAGGAGCACTAGGCCGGCTAGCATGAAAAGCACGGATGGCATCTTGAGCATTATCCAAATGAGCCACAGGCTTCCAGATACAGTCCAATTCATCCCAACCTTTCCAATGCACCAAATAGTGTAGAGACCCATTCATCATCTTTAAATCCACAATGCAATTGACCTCGAATTCTTCGTCACCATCTTCTATGACATGAATAGGGTTAGGTCAAAGTACAGGTTGCGAGAGAGCAGGTTCCATATAAGGTTTAATGCATCCCACATTGACCACTGGGTGTATCTTCATGTGAGAAGGCAATTCCAAACACACCGCATTTGGCATTACTTCAAGAATCCGATAAGGGCCCAGCCAGCATTGAGACAGTTTTGGAGAAGGAAAGGGTAATTTAAGGTGATCGGTAGACAACCAGACCTTTCCACCTATAACAGGTGTAAAAGTTACTGGGGCGTGAGCTCTTGATGCCATGACATCATGTGCAGAGGTCAAAGCCCGTTGGACCTCGTCATGTGCTACTGCACATTCTCCTGCAAAACCAGATAAATCATCAGCAAATCCCAACTGAGGGACATAATTATGTGTGATGGCAAAGGGTGTTTTTCCAGTAGCCAAAGAAACGGAGTTGTTATAATGATACTGCCATTGCAATCCAATTGGGCCAGTCATCTTGTTTCTTCGCCATAAATTTTCACAAATAAGTGATCAATTCCTGATTGATGCACTTGGTTTGTCCATCGGTTTGCGGGTGATATGCTGTGGACATTTTCTGGGAAATATTAAGGAGTCAACAAAGAGAGGAAGTAAAGTCTGAAATAAATTGTGTTCCACGGTTGGAAATGATAGAGGAGGGTAGACCATGAATACACCAAACAAAGTCGCGGAAAAGAACGGCAAGTTTTTTAGATGAAATGGTTTTTGCATAAGGAATGAAAACCACTTCTTTAGAGAATCGATCAATGATTACACAGATTGTGTCCTTTCCTGCAATAGAAGGGAGACCTGAAAGAAAATTGACAGAAATATCTTGCCAGGGTTTGGTAGCAATAGGAAGAGGGATCGGAGCAATGCCCAAAACATGTTGTCTCCCTTTCGAAATTGCACAAACTTGACAAGAAGATAGATATTGTTTAATATCTTTGGCGATACCAGGTCAAGTGAACATGCGAGTAAGAAGATGTAATGTGCGGGCTTGCCCAGCATGTCTTGCCAGTGGAGAGTCATGGTATAATGATAAACACTAAGAATGCAGTTCTTGTGGCACATAAATTTTATTGTTGGGATCCATAAATACTCCAGATCAAAAGACGAAAGCTGAAGGTAACGCATCGGTCATTGAGGACATAACTTGTTTAATGTCATCCATGAATGGAGAAGAGAGTTGGATATTTAAATTGAAGACTTTGGGAGGAAGGACAGTGATATTTGTATTTATTTTTTCAGCAGCATTTTCATAGTTAGGGCATCTGGATAAAGCATTAGCCCGACCGTTCTGAGATCCTGGTTTATAGGTAATGGAGAAGTTATACTCCAAAAGAACAGCATGCCATCTTGCTTGTCGAGCAGACAAGTCTTGTGGCTTCTTCCAGAATTCCAGGTTCTTGTGGTCCATCCAAATGTCAAAGTGGCTAAGATCTAATAAATAATGTCTCCATTCCTGCAATGCCCAAATAATCGCCAGCAATTCTTTATCATATATGAGGTAATTGCGCTCTTCCTTGGAAAATGAATGGGAGTAGAAAGCACAAGGCCTCCATAAGCCGTCTTCACATTGTTGGGATAGCACCACTCCTGTGGCGAGATCTGAAGCATCGGCTTCTATTCTCATAGGTTTGGTTGTATCGGGGAAGACAAGCAGGGGTGCTTTTGTGAAATGATTTTTTAGCATATCAAATGCTTGTTGTTGGGGTTCTTGCCAAATGAACTCTTGATCTTTCTTTGTCAACAAAGTAAGGGGTTTGGAGATTTTGGCAAAATCTTGAATAAAACGTCTGTAATAATTACAAAGTCCAAGAAATGATTGAATGTCCTTGAGTTTTCGTGATATGGGCCAGTCGAGAATTGCATCTACTTTGCCCTTTTGCATCTCAATGCCATCCTTTGATACTACCATTCCCAAAAAGTCTACTTTCTCCTGGGAGAAATGGCATTTAGAGGGTTTAGCGTAGAGGTCATTATCCCATAGACGTTGTAATACTTCTCATACTATGGTTTCGTGTTCCTCTTTTGTTTTGTTTTTTGTGAAGATGTTTATGTCATCTAGATAGATTAAAACACAAACCCACATGTTGTTATAGATGTCATTCATCATCTGCTGGAACGTTGCAGGTGAATTGGTCATTCCGAAATACATGATGAGAGGTTTGTAAGATTCTTTCGGTGTGACGAAGGCTCCCTTCCATTCATCTCCTTCTTTTATGCGGACATTGTTATATCCCCATCGAAGGTCTAGAGTAGTAAACATGTCAGCGCCTTTAAGCCGATCAATAAGAGTAGAAATGAGAGGTAATGGATAAGCGTTCTTTATTGTGCCTTCGTTTAGATAACGATAATCCATGACCATTTGTTTTTTCCCATCTTTCTTTGGAATGAAAAAGACGGGGGCAGTTTGTGGAAATTTGGAAGGACATATGTATTCTTTCTTCAGTTCTTTTTGCAAGAAGGTTCGTACTTCTTCTTGTTCGATTTCTGAGAGAGAAATGATGCAACCTTTTTTTGGAACGAAATCTGGCTTTAGATCTATGCTGTGATCCCAGGGTTTCCATTCAGGCATTCGTATGGATTCGGATTCAGAGAAAACATTGAGGAAATCATGATAAGCAGCTGGTACTGCTTTTTTCAACTCGATTTCTTCTTCTTTTGAGATAGTGCGAATGGAGGTAGTAAGATGACTGTACTTTTGACAGTGCGAGGTACAGCGGGGGAAGGTTATCATTTTATTGACCCAGTCAATATCAGGATTATGTCTAGAAAGCCAATCATATCTGATGATGATTTGATGCGTTCCTAGTATTGAGACTAATGCGTCTAGCATCTCCGTATGTCCTTGTAACGTTATGGCTATGGTGACATAATGTCGTAAGGTTCCTTGAGTGTTAACAGAACCATCAGCATTGATCACTTCTAATGGTCTTGCTAATGGCTTTTTTTCTAATGTGTATTGTTCGACTACTTTGGAGTCGATAAATGTATTGCAAGCCCCTGAATCTAATAAAGCTTTAAGGGCTACAAGACAATCTTGTCCTTAATACATAAAGTTAATGTTGCATGGGATATTGAACTCTCCATGATGAGCGAGGGTTTTTCCATTTTCTGTAGGGGATTTATAATTTAATGATGTGACACGGACTGACCTTATAAAGGAATTAAGCACACTATGTTTCTTTTCTGGTGCCACACTCTCTCAAGATGCCTTTACAGAAATTCCGAAAGCACATTTGATTGCAGTGTCCAATTCTGAACTATCAAAGTCAGAATATGTGCTAGTTGTAACTGACCTAGGTAATGTTATTGTCCGACGACCAAAGTTACCCCTTTCAACTTTAGTTGACTTTAATTTAAAGAAACCTTTGTTGCAGTCTTGGCCTTTTCCTCTATTGCAATTTTATCCCTCCAGTATGCTTCAGCTTCCTCCATGGTATACTGTGCCCGGGAAGCCATAATCTGTGGGGATGACACAGCTTGCGCTGTTACTGCAGCTGAATCCCGCATATCGTATAGTTGAGCCGCATGCCAATCATTTTCGTTGGGTTGGGTAGAGAAGTCAGTTCCTATCATGTAATTTTGAACATAATCGGTTGGAGGAACATAGTTTCCCCATTGATCATATGTCCCTTGCTGACAAACTGGGAATTGTTTAGGTAATTTGCAATCTCTGGCAATATGGCCTAAACCATTACAGTTATAACACTGCACATTTGGGTTTGTCGGGTTTTTTGATGGAAATCGTTGCGCATCTCTGTTCATTATTGGTCAGGTTTGTTGTGCACCAATATCCATAGGTGCACCCCTTCCTGGTTGGGTACCAACCGCCGTAAATTTAGGGTTTGCAGCAGGGGAACGTGCTGCTGGATTATAGAGTCTGGGCATAAAAGGAGATCATGGGGTAGAGGTGAAAGGTGGTCATGACATAATCTGGGGAGGTCTAAAAGTGGCAAAGCTTCCTTGTTCTTCCTTTTCTTTTTCCAAAGCTAGTCCTATTTTCTTGACTAATTCTTTGAATTCGTCATACGACGCTTCAGAGTCTTGCAGGTTTACTTGGTGGTAGATGGGACGATCTATCAGACATTTAAGAAGAGTGAGGACATGATCATTAGAGATCTCTGCCTCTTTTGCCAGAAGTTCAAAGCAGCTTAGCCACTCGAATGTGTTTCTGCCTCCTTGAGTTAGCCATTCCAATTTCGACAATTGTTCATGTGCTAGGGAGTCGATTTGGAAATATCGGCTAAATTCTTTTTTCAGACCCTTCATCGTTGGCCATGCTAAATCTCCTTGAGGGAAACCAATGAGTTCTTTTCCATCTTTGTCAAGGCAAGGCTTCTGTTCTAATTCTTCATATTCTTCGAGCTTGAGCCTTGGTTCCTTCAGGCCTAGATAAGACAGCTACGATGTGGAGCTTATCACTATTCCACGTTTGCATGGATTGCCATAGATCTATTTTGGTTATCCATAGCTTATACGTATCTCTTTTCCCATCCCAGTTTCCTGGGTCGGTGATCTTCTTAGTTACATCTTTCAAAGTACTGGATTGATTCATTTGGGCCATAATGGCCATAAGCTGAGCCAGAATGTCAATGAGTTGCTATTCTGCAGACATTGCTGGTGGAGGTGGCAAAGTAGAAAAGTTCTGATAAATGGATTGTTCTAACTCAATTGCAGGTGGAGTGGGAGATTCTGAATCGTCTTGGTTGTAACCTTCAAAATTACGAAATTGGGAGAAGGAAGACATCTTTTATTACTTGAAATTAGATCTCCTAAGCCTATCTTTCAAGGCTTACTCGATCTTAGAAATGTTACAACTATGAAGCTGGTATGACTTGCGAGAAGGATACTTTTTCTTTGCCTTAAGTGTCTCGAGATGGTGCCTTATTCTCTCCTTCTTGTCCTTTAAGGCCTTTACTGCCGAGAGCTGGATCTCAAGGTCAATTAAAGTATCCGAGAGATGAGCTTTCTCTCTTTCGACAAAAAATGTATATGCTGCTTGCCTAAAATGAGTCCCCTGAGCCCACCTAACCCACTCGTGGTGCGCTGCTGGTTCTTCAAGTCGGAGCCGATCGATTTGGGCCTTATCAGCAGGGTGAATATCTTCTTCTGCTTCGAGATAATCTTCGATCTCTGAGGTAGCTTTGTGGATACGAGGGTATTGGAGTTCTGGCGTTGGGTTATGAGGTACGAATTGCTGATCTAAAAAGTTAGGGATCCTATCTAGGAGTTCCCAACCAGTCTGTTGTGCTGGGTGGTCGTTGGGATTGGTGCCAAAGGCAGCGTCCCTATAAAACCACGGAGACGAAGGACGCGGAGTTGGAGTGCGGACCCGAAGGTCAAGATCTTGAAAGAAAAGAGGCGAGGTATGATGTTGAGGGTTCACTAGATCAATGAAAGACCAGGCAAGGTAAACAAGCCTAATCCAAGTGTTATGGCACGAAAACTATACTGGTAATATCAACCCTTGAGTGGTTTTGAATGATTCGATGGTACGATGGATGAATGGAAAAGTAGAGAGTAACCCTTAGGTCTCACTTCCTATGATAGGATGATTAACCAAATGGATTAGGCTGAGGGATGACAGCCAAAGACAGTCCCTTTATATACAGTACAGAGTCGTGCACAGACCAGGTGATGTCATAGATAAGGTGTGAAAAGGAAGCACACCTCATGGCCATCAAATGGAGGAGAAGGCATGGAGATTAAAAGAAGTAGATGGAAATAAAGAGAAAACTCCCACAAAGCAGAAATAAAAGATAAGGAGCTTCTGAAACAACCTGGACCTCAACATGAGGTTGCCTGCAGGCATGACATCACTATGACATCACTGGTCTAGACTGATCATGTGATAAGTCATGTGACCAAGTCATGTGATGCTAGAAAGATAAGATAAGATAAAAAGAAAAGAGTGAATCGTACAAGTCCAGAGTAAAGTTCGTAACACTGTTCCCCCAGCCTAATCCACTTGTTTCCTCACGTCCTACCCTGCCTACCAAGGTGGCCTAGTGATAGCAGTACAAGTAAGGGATGGTATTCACCTGGCCCTCTTAACTGAGCCTCAGGAGTGAGCCATCTGAAGATAAAGCTAACCCTCCACTCCTCCCCTCCATCATTCCATTGTTCATCGATCCTGACAGTACCAAACTGCCAACATTATGGCCAGTCAGCAAGCTCGTTCAAGTGCTAGTACAGAACCCAGTACCTAGAAGAACGGAAGACATTCATTGTATCAAGAATCATACCTGAAACCATTAAAAGATCACATGACGTACTCTCCCATCGTACCAAGTACTGATGTTATACCTGCGATCTCGAAAGGCTATCATTGCCATGCAGGTCTTATCATATTAGTTTAGCGTTCATAGATATTTAAGCCACGAGTAGTATTGCACTCTCATTGGGACATCCTTAGAGGTTACCGAATAGACTCAAGGATCTATGATGACACCATCTTCGTTCTCAAGGGTTGCAACCTGGTAATAGCTATGCGATCACCCAAGAGCCAGAACCCTTGCCCCAAGGCTCAAACACGATTATGTCTTTCCTGTTAGGGGTTAGGTCTTAGGAGGAAGATAGAGTACCGTTGCAAAAGTACGGTTACTAACAAGGACTTGCAAGAGTAGTCCTGGAGTGCTAGATACAGAAGATCCCCTGATGCGCAGTCCTTTCCTCTATCTGCAGACCTATTGACTGTCCTAGTCATCATCCCTTTATCTGACATTCATGATTAAGCCCTGTACTGAGATCTCTGGTCGTCTGCCAGATTGGTTGGGTTGTTTGGCAAAGTAGCATAACTCTTCAGTTTCACAACAAGTATTAGGAGGAAGACAGAGCATCATTGCAAAAGTACAATTGCTATCAAGAACTTGCAAGAGTAGTCCTGAAGATCTCATATAGGAAGTCCCCCCAATGTGCAGCCCTCTCTTTATATCTGTATTCCCTATTGCTGTCCTAGCACCTTCCTTTTATCCGACATCTATAGTTTAGCCCCATACCAAGATCTCTGATTGTCTGCCAGGTTGGTTGGGTTGTTTGGCAGAGTAGCATAACTCTATGGTTCTGCAACACTGCATGTATATAAAGGGACTGTCTTTGGCTGTTGTCCCTCAGCCTAATCCACTTGATCAATTGTTCTTTATAGGAAGTGAGGTCTTAAGGGTTACCCTCTACTCTACTTCCTCTATCCATTGAACCATCATAGCAAGAACTCAAGACCACTCAAGGGTTGATCAATAGTACAGTCCAGTTTCATATCAGATACAGATACATTAAGTTAAGCCACTAGTGACACCACAGTCCTAGTTGAAACATTCTGCAGGTTATTAAACATACTCAGGATTTATAGTGACATCAACTTCATTCTCAAGGATTGCAACCTGGTAATAGCTACATGATCACTCAAGGATTAGAACCCTCACCCCAAAATCTAACAATGATAATGCTAGTTATGTTAGGTCTCTAGTATTAGGAGGAAGACAGAACCTAGTTGCAAGAGTACTATGGTTATCAAGAACTTGCAAGAGTAGTCCTGGAGTTTGTTACACTTCCTAGGAAACAGCTATACTTTTTGCTTCACAGGTACAAGGGCTTGAAGTGATGCAGACACTGTGCAGGGTCTTGCCACACAGAGCACACAAAGGTAGTAGGGAAATGGTAGTAATGAGAAGGGAGTAATATTCTTAGGACTCAACCTAGCTAGGAGGTGAATATCCAAGTGGATTAGACTAAGGGGGATCAGTCGCAATACACCCCATATTTATACTACTGTACAATGTGCACGGACCAGGTGACATCATAGATAAGGTGTGAAAAAGAAGAGGCGGAGATTAATGCCATGAGGCATCAAAATGGAAGAGAAGGAAAGAAGCAACAGAAATGAAAAGAAGGCTTTTTTTATAAACGGAGATTAAACAGGCTGTGCCCATGAGGCAACCTGTAGGCATGACATCATTGGTCTAGGCCTGATCATGTGATCAATCACATGACCTGTCACCTGGCCTAGTCA